>CAUYON010175882.1:0-53375 GCA_963573935.1 Arctocebus calabarensis
TCAAAATCATCCTACTTGATCTGGATACACCTGATATTGAAATTGGAGAAAATATATTGTTATAAAGGGAAATTCTAAACATATTTCACTTATAAGTGAGGATGCAATATCCCAAACAACATATCAACAAGTTGAATTAAAAATTAATGTTCAAGTAATGTGCTTTGGTCAAAATTGAATCCAATCCATGTGAGAATTAGTCCCTATTTTCTTTCCTTCTTTTGTTTTTTGTTTTCTTTCCCTCGCTCCCTCCCTCCTTCTCTCTCTGTCTCTTCTCTCCTTCCCCCATGCCCCACTGTGTCATTAATTGTCATTTACTGTCCTCATATCAAAGTTGAATACATAGGATTCATGCTTCTCCATTCCTGTGATGTTTCACTAAGAATAATGTGTTCCACCTCCATCCAAGTTAGTACAAATGCTGCAGTCTCCATTGTTTTTGATGGCTGAGTAATATTCCATGGTATACATATACCATAGCTTACTAATCCATTCCTGGGTTGAAGGACATTTAGGCTGTTTCCACACTTTAGCAATTGTAAATTGGGCTGTGATAAACAGCCTAGTACAAGTGTCTTTATAACAAAAGTTTTTTTTCTTCTGGATAGATGCCCAGTAATGGGATTGCAGGATCAAATGGGAGGTTGAGATTGAGTTCTTTGAGCTTTCTCCATACTTCTTTCCAAAAGGTTGTATTAGTCTGCAGTCCCACCAGCAGAGTAGAAGTGTTCCTTTCTCCCTACATCTCCCTACATGTATGGATGTAGGGAGCATCTGCAAGCATCTGCAATTTTGAGATTTTATGATATAGGCCATTATCACTGGAGTTAGATGGTATCTCAGGGTGGTTTTAATTTGCATTTCTCTAATACTTAGGGATGATGAGCATTTTTTCAAGTGTTTACTGGCCATTCATCTGTCGTCTTTAGAGAAGATTCTATTCATCTCTTCCCCATTGATTGGTTATTTTCCTATAGATTAATTGAAGTTCTGTATAGATCCTGGTAATTAAACTTTTGTCAGATTCAAAATGTGCAAATATCCTTTCTCATTGTGTAGGTTGTCTTTTTGCTTTGGTTGTTGTCTCCTTGGCTATACAGAAGCTTTTCAGATTAATTAAGTCCCATTTGCTTATTGTTGCAGTTGTTGCTATTGCCATGGCAGTCTTCCTCATAAAGTCTTTCCCCAAGCCAATATCTTCCAGTGTTTTTCCAATTCTTTCTTTGAGGATTTTTATCATCTCATGTCTTAAATTTAAGTCCTTTATTCATCTTGAATCAATTGTTGTGAGTGGAGAAAGGTGCTCATCCAGGTTCAATCTTTTACATATGGATATCCAATTCTCCCAGCACTATTTATTGAATAGGGAATCTTTCCCCCAGTGAACGCTGTTGTTTGGTTTATCAAAGATTAGATAGCTGTAAGAATTTCTTTTCAAGTCCTGAACTAAATGATTAATTGTTATTGGGATATGTTCTTTCATGAAGGAAATATAAAAAGATGTATAAACATAAACATAGCTTTTTAGCTATTGAATTTGGGGGTTACCCAGTTTAGTGTACCTCCTATTGAGCAAATTCTTATTGATATTTTTGATCTCTGACTTGATACAAATTATTCAGATGCTAGGTTGATTAAAGGGGAAACATTTTTTTTTCTAATGGAGTCACAGAGAGCTGATCTGACTCAGGCCTTGGAGAACCACCATTCTTACCAGTTGACCACAAGTACATATGTTATAAGCCGAAATCAAAATGACCTTCACAGTTGGCAGCACCTGTGGCTCAGTGGTTAGGGTGCCAGGCACATACACCGGAGCTGGCGGGTTTGAACCCAGCCCAGGTCTGCCAAATAATGACATCTACAACAACAACAACAACAAATAGCCAAACATTGTGGCAGGCTTCTGTAGTCCCAGTGCTTGGGAGGCTGAGGCAAGAGAATCACTTAAGCCAGAGAGTTTGAGGTTGCTGTGAGCTGTGACACCACGGCACTCTACCCAGGGAGACAAGCTTGACACTCTGTCTCAAAAAAAAAAAAAATGACCTTCACACACAAATAGCATGGAATTTTTTTTCACTGAAAAATGGCAAAATTTAGCAGCACCAAGTGAAGTTAGCTTCAATGCTCTCTGGAGTGAAACCATTATGTTTTCCTGGGTGACTGAACTCAGTACTAATGCCCATCAGATTAGCTGCCGGGAAATGCCATGCTTTGATTAAACAGGGTATTAACCACAGGCTGGTTGCTTGAACCACACTGATAAAGACATAATTCACCCTATGTAACAAAAACACTCTTCCCATGACAAACTTAGTAATGAAAATAAACAAAAGCTTTAACTGTCAAGTATATGTATCATGAAGAATGGCAAAGTTTTGGTTTTTATTCATGCCATTTTGTTTTGTTTAATTGCTTAATTGTCTATGAAAACTATTGTTTGCATTCCTTTATAATATTATGTAGCGTGAAGATAATTGTGAAAGAAAGTGGAAAATTAATATCAATTCTTAAAAGCCCACATTATATTTAACCTGAAAACTTTACTTAAAAGATTTTGTAATTTGTCAAAGGCTGTCATCCTTTCATTTGGGAGTGATTTAGCAAATTAACAATAAGAGTAGATAGTGTTAATGAAAATGGCCAGACTGTATTAAGAGTGACTTATTCCCTTCAGAAAAAAATTACTGTTGATGCCAAGATTGAACAATGTGGAATTTAGTAGTTAATGAATGGTACCATTGTAGTGATGTATCTCCATGCTTGTGTTAAGTCAGGATTGTGGTTTATTTTGACCTAAATCTAGCTAATCTAGTTTAATAGCCTATTAGATATATTGTGACTGTAAACTGTTAGAAAGTGAAAGGTATCTTTCAGTAACAAAGTATAACAAAGGTAAAGCAACAAAAGTAAAGGTAACAAATTCAAAATTTGCTTAAGGCAAAGTGAGTTAATGTAGAGAAGTATTGTTAGCTCATGTGACATAATATTAAATTTTAAAATGTTCCCAGAACTTGGATACGTTCAAGACAGATTCTCAATAAATTGTGTCTTAAGTATTAAACAATTAGGCTTGGCGCCTGTAGTTCAGCAGCTAGGGCACCAGCCACATACACTGGGGCTGGCAGGTGTGAAACTGGTCCCCGCCTGTCAAACAACAATGACAGCTACCACAACAACAACAAAAATAGCCGGGCGTTGTGGAGGGCACCTGTAGTCTCAGTTACTTGGGAGGCTGAGGCAAGAGAATTCCTTAAGCCCAACAGTTTGAGGTTGCTGTGAGCTGTGACGCCACAGCACTCTAACCAGGGTGACATAGTGAGATACTGTCTCAAAAAAAAAAAATATTGCACAAGTACTATTGTTACTTTTTCCACAATTATTACATCAATTTGGGGTACAACTATAGGATTCTGAGTACTGCTTTGCTTATTCTTATCTGCTCCATTGCAGTTTGTGCTTTTTTCCCAGTAAATACAATCTGGAAAGCAAACACTTTTGGCATGGCAAGTACTGCTGGAGAACAATTATCTTTATTTAATGAGATATATGAAGTGAGGACAAAATAATTTTTTTGAAGAAACAATTGCTCCAAGGACAACTTGAGGGCATAGTTGAGAGCATTACAGGTAATGTGGGCAGTGTCAGATCAAATTCAGATATAAAAATACATTTGCATATGTTGTACAAATTCTTGCCATTCTAAGCACATTTTCAGACTTATAGGTCTAATCTAATTTAAACATAAAGACGAATCAATGCAAATCTATAATTTTTTCCTTGCTTCAATGATTATTTTCTAAAAGTGATACTGATTTGATTGGCAGATATAAATCTAACAATTTAGTAGATGTTATGACTCAACAATAAATAGCTTAAAGAATAAATGTTAATGTGTAAGCCCAAATCAATTTTTAAAATTCATACATGTATAGTATTTTGCTTATTGAATTAACAGATCTTTAAATAAAATCCTCATATGAATTATGGTGATATGATTCACAGCATATGCTGCTATGATCTCTCTGAATGTGAGAGGAAAACATTTTTTAAGATGGGAAAACATTACAGTGTTTAAATAGTGAATGTTTTTTTCAAAATAGCAGCAAGATCAAGACCAAATCATTTCTTCAGTTTATTTCCATGCTTAATACTGACAAAAGATCAGTGTGAAATCATAATCTACCTTTTATAAATATCTTTTTTTTTTTTTTTTTTTGCAGTTTTTGGCCGGGGCTAGGTTTGAACCCACCACCTCTGGTATATGGGGCCAGTGCCTTACTTCTTTGAGCCACAGGCGCTGCCCAATACTTTTTTAATTATAAAACTAGTTCATACTTATTTCAGAAAATGGAAACAAAAAGATTAAAAAGTTTACCTAAAACCCCAACATTCAAAATGCCTGGTAAAATATTTTTCCCAATTGGGTCCATATTTTAAAAGTAGCAAATTAGTTTGCCACTTGATGTGGTTCCCATAATGATGAACTATGAGTGCCTTTCACAGTGTAGTTTTCATTTCTGAAACTGTCCAGCTTTTAGAGCGCACCACACACGAGGAAATTAGCTAAAAACACACAACCCTGGAGGAGATGACCATCCAGAAGCAGAGGCAGTAGTCCGGGAGCTAATGCCTAGAAAAAACTTCCTTAGCAAGATGTAAAATTCCTTGAGGAAGGAATGAAATCCTGCCATTTGCAGCAACATAGATCAACTGGGGGACATGGTGCTAAGTGAAACCAGCCAGGCAGGGAAAGACAAATACCACCCACTGTCACTCATGTGGAATCTGAAAAAGCCGAGCTCATGGAGGAAGAGAGCAAAACAGTGGTTACCCCAGGCTAGGAGAAGGTTTGCCAATGGATACAAAGTCACAGTCAAACAGGAAGAATAAATTCTGGTGACTATAGTAGCTAGTAACAGTGTAATGGGTATTTTCAAGATAGCTAGTTGATCTTGGAAGCTAGTATGACCAAGAAATGGTAAAGTTGTATGCTGCTGGACATGATAACCATCGTGATTTGGTTATTATACAATATTAAAACACCACACTGTAACCTGTAAACTTGTTCAACTGTCATGTGTCAAGTATAAACAAAACTTTTAAAAGCACACACAAAAAGAATAAAACTCGTTAAGGATAAGCTTTATTTTTTCTGTTTCTGTTGTTGCCAGGTCTCAGGCTGATTTTTTTTTTTTTTTTTTTGGCTACAAGTGACAGAAAATTAGATCCCACCTGGCTAGAGCATGAATGAAAGTTGTTGGCTTGTGTTAACTAAGCTCTTTAAGAATAGATGTAGCTGCAGGCTAAGCTGGATCCAGGTGTGTCGTTCATACCATCTGGCCCTGGTGCTGCTCTCCAGTTCTCAATTAGCTTCCTCCCCTTCGCTCCTTCTCAGGTAGCTGTTCCCCCACACAGACAGGAGCACTTGTGCTACCTCTGGGCTACACACTTTCAGTTCAAGAATTAGAAAAGATATGTAACTACAAATGGAGAAGAGACTTCCAATATTGTAATCAATTCTATAGAAATATATTTGAAAATCTGGAAGAAATAAATATTTTTAGGAAAATATAAACTACTAAAACGAAATAAAGAGCCAGAAGACTTAAATTCTTTTTTATTTCTACTTTAAATATTTCTTTGGGGAACAGGGACACGACATTTCTACTCAATGAAGAGAAACATTTTTATAGTAGCCTTTTATTTTTTTATACCTCTTATGCCTTAAATGCATAGGGAGTAGGTTCCAGCAGCCCAAGCTCCTTTCCACTGGTTCTCACAGAGTAAGCATCTCTGCCTGGAGCAGGCTGGTGCTTTGGTTGAACCCAGGTACCTTTCTCTTTGGCGTCCTTCTTTTTTTGATCACTTTTCTTCAGACATTTCAGGAGGCTAGCTTGGCTTTTAGAGTGCTTAATAAGCTCAATAGGAACATTAATCCTCTTAGCAAGAATCATGCCCTTAACTTGTTTGTTTACAGTGGCAACAGCGTGCTGGGTAACATTGCAGATGCCTCCAGGATTCCCCTGGTGATGTCTGAGTGCCACCGTTACCTTGACGTCCACACTGTCATCTTTCTTATAGATGTGCCTGCATGTGGCCAGAGGAACATCTCCATGTTTTCTAAAAGGTCTGTAGGATCCTCAAACTACAGCCCGCGGGCCACATGCGTTGGTGTGAACTGTATTTGTTCCCATTTTGTTTTTTATTTCAAAATAAGATATGTGCAGTGTGCACAGGAATTTGTTCATAGTTTTTAACTATACTCTGGCCCTCCAATGGTCTGAGGGACAGTGAATTGGCCCCTGTTTAAAAAGTTTAAGGTCGCCTGGCCTAGAGAATGTGGATCAGGTATCTCTCTTTTCTCCCTTTGTGCTTGTCATTTTGGCGAATTACTAGAAGCTCTGGCTGAAAGGAGATTTAAATTCTTACTTTTTTTTTTTTTTTTTTTTTTTTTTTTGCAGTTTCTGGCCAGGGCTAGGGGTTTGAACCTGCCACCTCTGGTATATGGGGCCGGCGCCCTACTCCTTTGAGCTACAGGTGCCGCCCAAGATTTAAGTTCTTGATGGTTCTCTTAAAGAAATTGAAAAGTTAATCTGAGGGCTATCCCTGACACAGGCCTCAGATTCAGACAGTGTTATGGGGGATGCCAGTGAACCTTTGAGGAACATATGATCCCTGTTATTCCTGCTGTCAGAGCTCAAGAACAGATGGAAAGTTTTCCCTTTCATTCCAAGTCTAACAAAATCTTGATATCAAAACATGTTTGCATGATAAGTATATGAAGTAATGTATATGTTAAATTAGCTTGATTCAGCCATTCCGTGGGGTATACAAATATCAAAACATCATGTTATGCTCCATAATATGTACAATTTTTATTTGCTGATTTAAAAAAATAAAAGCTGAAACCAAATGAACCTCATTTGCACTCAAGAGGCTTATATGGGAATACATTGGAAAGGTCTGGAAGGAATCCAGCTGTAGCAGGCTACCTCCTGGAAAGGGCTAAAACAGGGGCTGTGGATAGGGGACTTGCGCTGCCTGTCTCAAACACTTCTCCTGGTTTTATCTTTTTTCAGTAAGTATATACTAACGGATTAACTATGCAATGATTGTTTAAAGCATTCATTATTTTATGTATATTTATCACTTTAAAGAAGCAGCAGGAGGTATTATCTACATCAGGAGCTGGCAAATTTTTTCCTATACAGAGCTAGATAGTAAATATTAAATAATTTAGGTTTGAGGGGCCATACAATCTCTGTCACAACTACTAACCTTGGTTAGTCTGGAAGCAAGTGTAGACTGTATGTAAAAGAATGGACATGGCTGTGTTACAATAAAATTTTATTTTATGGCAGTGCCTGTGGCTCAGTGAGTAGGGACCTGGCCCCATATACTGATGGTGGTGGGTTCAAACCTGGCCCCAGCCAAACTGCAATAAAAAAATAGCCGGGTGTTGTGGCGGGCACCTGTTGTCCCAGCTACTGGGGAGGCTGAGCAAGAGAATTGCCTGAGCCCAGGAGTTGGAAGTTGCTGTGAGCTGTGACGCTACAGCACTCTACTGAGGGCGATAAAGTGAGACTCTGTCTCTAAAAAAAAAAAAAAAAAATTACTTTAAAAAAACAGGCTTCAAGTTGGATTTGGTCCACTGATCTCTGTCAGTAGGGAAATTGGTATTTCTATGCATTTTATGAAACCACAGTCTAATATTTCATTCATGTGTTCAGCAAATGTTTCTTGAGCAGCTCTAGGTTCTAAGTACTGTCCTAGGAACCAGGGATGTACCAGGGAGTGAAACAAAGTCAGTGAGCGCACGGAAGTTGCATTTTACTTGGAGAAAACAGACAACAAGCACATCGAAAACACATGTGGTGGAGTGATAAATGCTATAAAGAAAACAAAGCAGGAGGAGAGGTGGATGGGCTGGAGGCGGGATTGGCACAGTTTTAGAACAGGCAGTAAGAAAAGCCTCTCTCCAGGTGTGTCACCATCGGACAGACAGGTGTGCTGTGCAGGGCCCTGAGGAAGCTGTTTCAGGGGGTGTGAAGTCCTGAGCCAGCGGTGTGAGCCGGGGATGGCTGGTGTGGGGGGGTGGAGTGAGGGGACGGTGAGGGGACAGGGGAGTCCAGGTCCAGGTGATGACTGGAGGCTCACCGTGCTCAGGAGTGGGCAGATTTGCATACAGTTCCGTGTATCTGGCTGGACCTGCCAGTAGGTTGGATGTGGGGTGAAGAAAAAAGAAGAATGGAAAAGGACTCGTTTTAGACAGAATGGTCATTTGCTGAGACCTGAGCAAACAGTGGCTATGGCGGGGGGTGGGGCTAGTCGCGGGACAGTTTACCTGCATTGTCTGGGTGGCCCATTAGACTGCAAATGGCTTCTGCAAATGGGCACTGAGTCGGGAGTTCTGTGGTCCAGGGAGGGGATCGGCTGCTCCCAGGTGAGCAGGTGCTCCCAGGTGAGGTCCAGGTTATGGTGAGGGAAGTACCGAGAGGAAGGGCAGCATCCGAAGCCCCAGAAAAGCGCAGGGATCCGGGGTCAGCCGAGAAGGGAAGGTGCGCAGGTGGGTGAGGGGACACTGGGAATGTGGGTCCAGGGACCGAAGGGAAATGCAAGAGAAAGGCCAGAACAGGAAAACAGAGAAAGTCCTTGCCGGCAGCCTTAACGAGGAAGGGGTTCGGAAGGGAACACCGGCGAGGAAGTCAAGGCCATTCAGGCCGCAGTTCGGGGCTGTGAACTGTGTTCTTGGGGCAGGGTTGGAGGCTGGGGTGCCTTTCAGGTCTGCTCCCCGCGGGGTAACCAGAGAGCTCCATGCCGAGCGGTGCTGGGTCTGCAGAGTCACAAGGTGGACTTAACCTTCCTTCCCTGTGCGTGTACATGTGTGGGAGGAGTGTGAGGAATGAAGCAAGAACCGCCAGTATATTCTGATAAGCTTGAAAACAGGGGCCTAAGGAAGGGTGTGCGTGAACAGAGAAGGTCCCAGCCCGTTTACCAGGCCTGTCTGATGGAGGGTGAGGACAGTGTTAAAACAAGACCCCCACGGATTGATCCGTCAAAGACTTGAGATCCTGCATAGGTTATTGCCACAATGACCAGGCCTGGGGGGCCACATCAGGTTGGTGGTAGTTTGGTTGTTTTCGTTTTTTATTTATTTATTTTTTGTAGAGATAGAGTTTCACCTTATAGCTCACGGTAGAGTGCCGTAGCGTCACGCTGCTCACAGCAACCTCCACTCCTGGGCTTAGGCAATTCCCTTGCCTCAGCCTCTGGAATAGCTGGGACTACAGGCACCCGCCACAACCCCAGCTATTTGTTGTTGTTGTTGTTGTAGTTTGGCCGGGCCGGGTTTGAACCCGCCACCGTCAGTATATGGGGCTGGCGCCCTGCCCACTGAGCCACAGGCGCTGGTTTTCGTAGGGGTGTGCAGGTGGCATCGCCAGGCCCACCACATAGTTCGCGTCTGGGCTCACACATCTGGTAGGTGAGACACACATCAGATGTGTGGAGGGCACAGGTTCTGGAAAGGGCACAGAACACGGGGCCTGGGGAGAGTCATTTCATGTCTGAGCCTCAGTTTCTGAACTGCAACTTTGGGACAATTGTGCTTCGCTGCACCAGCGAGATGAGGCGATTTGTGGAAATGGTTTGCGAACTCTGAGGGCTGTGGATGTAATTAGATTAAAGCTCTCAGTACTTCTTAGAAGCGTCTAGACCCACCATGAATTTTTATATAAACAGGTGTCGGAGGAACTCATTCAGGAGCGAAAAAATTACGATATACAACCCGCATTACTTTCCACTGGTCCCACATGGTTCCCTTCTGCACACATTAAATTTGTAAGCAGAAGCACAGGATGGCTTGACTTTTCCCTCAAGCACAGTCTTGTCTGGATGCAGCCTTACACCTGTGCTCTTCCTGGCGGCCACCTGGCACCCTCAGGGCCACAGCTGTCGCCTTCTCATTGGTGGATCCTGCCTAAGTCCTACAGCGTGAGTGGGGAGGAGCTGAAGCCTCTCAGATTTATTCTCTGCCTTTCACTTTTGAGTTTACCCCCCCTCAATGAAGCTTAAAATCGGTTATGCTTTTCCTGCTCCTTCGTTTTATTTTTCTTCAATGTGTGCTTTTGTGAGCAAGTGGCTTGTCTTTTACTTTGACAGTTAAGAGCAAAGAAAGGAGAAAAAGCAAATGTCTGCTGTGTCCCAGTTAACTTTTCTCTAGGCCTTTGTGGAATGAAGAGAAAAACCACAAAGCAACTGCGGCAGGTTTTCTGAAACTGAATCCCACTTGTGAGTGGGAGTGCTCCCGGTTGGGGGACTTGGCTTTCTTCTGGCCTGACTTTTGCAACATGTCATGAGATAGAGGTCAAGTTCTATGTCACTTGGTCTTTCAATGGTGAGCTCAAGGTTGAGCAGAGGGCACGTGGTCCCACACAGAAGTCCTAGAAGGGGCTTTCACAACGACCGCAGGTGTCTGTGCAGTTTTGACGTTTCTTGTGACAGCCAGTGGACTCAAAGTTGATTTTAATGTCAGTGTGACAAAGCCCATTAAGGAAAGAAACTTCCCCGGCTTCCTTTTGAAGTCACATAAGGGACCCTGGTACCATTGACTCACAGCTCAAATATAAAAGCTTTTGGCATTGTGTGTATTATCACTCTTCCCGTAAGGCATATTTAAGAACTGATCATCTAGCAATTTAATAATGCCATACTGTCATTTCTAGTGTGATAAAATAAATGAATGAGGTTCATTTTTCACAGGACTGTATTTCAACATGAGTATGCAATGACTACATTGATTATAATTTCAGACCAAAGTTTCACTGATGCAGAAAAAAATCCATAAGTTGTTGCAGGTTGTTTTTATGAACAAATGGATTTACATTATGCACACTGTGGGTGAATCTACAGACCTAAATACTATAGCAATTTTTTTTTTGCAGTTTTTCAGGGGGCTGGGTTTGAACCTACCACCTCCAGCATATGGGGCCGGCGCCCTACTACTTTGAGCCACAGGCACCACCTACTGTAGCAAATTTTTAACTATGCTCTTTCGCGAATGGCAAGGAAGAATGCATACACTATTAGCAGTAAACAGTGAACTCAGAGGAAGTGGCGATGTAAAAACCAATACAGGCAGAATGTCCAGGTTTGGTCGGGGTAGGCCATGTTCTCTGCATGCCTTCTTGCAGAGCTCTAAACACAGGACATCCTGTTTAGAATCTGGGGCTAGAAAAAGACAGTGTAGTCAGAGAGAAGATATGCATGAGAATAAAAGTAAGCGAGACTGGGAAGATTCATGGCCATTGCATGCTGGTAAGAACACAGGCAGCTATGAGACCGAAGGGCCAACCTGGGAATTTAGGCAGGGTTGGCTGTAATAGTTCCTTGGAAAATGGATGTGTAGCAACATTGTTAGCTTAGTTTTAAACTTACAAGGGAAATAGCTTTGGGACTTAGGCTGAAGATGGGGGCAGGCGAGGGAGGACACAGGTCTCTGCTTCTAGACTGTTCTAGTACATACATGTTTTGCCGCACGGGCACCCACATCAACACAGACCCTCAGAGAATAGTTGGTGGCAGGTATAAGTCTTTGGGGTGGGCGGAAAATTACCCTCTCCAGGAATCAGAAGGCCAAAAGCCTTAGAAATGTGAAAAAAGAAAGCTACTGCAGGGAGGCTGCTTCGGACCCCAGCCCTGGGTCCTGCTTTTTCAGCGTCCAGCATAGAGCAATGATTTGAGGACTGTTCTTTCCATCTGCACTAGTCTGGTTCTCCTGGGAAAGAGAACACACACACACACACACATACATATACACGTACACACACATATACACATATGTATACACACACATACATACCCACACACAAATATACACATACATATACACACACATATACACATACACACATGTACACACACACATACATATACACATACACACACATACACACATACACATACACACACATACACATATACACATACACACATATACACATACATATACACATACACACATATACACATACACACACATACACACATACACACCTACACACACATACACATATATGTATATACACACATGTATGCACACACATACATATACACATACACATACACACACATATACACATACACACCTATACACACATACACACCCACACACATATACACATACACACATATTCACACACATGTACGCACACACACACATATACACATACACATACACACACATATATACACATACACACACATATACCCATACATATACACATATATACACACATATACACATACACACACATACACGCATGAGCACAATAGTCTCATCCAAAAAAACTTGACAGAAACATCAAGAATGATGATTGACCAAAGATCTGGACCCAGCCTAGTTGAAACATAAAATTAATCACCACACCATCCTTATACTATCTTGGGTAGGGGTTTTGAAAAAAAGGGCAAGGAAAGAAGGATCTAGGTTAGGACTCAGGAATAGCTAAGATGTATTACGGACTAATAAGGCGGATAACTGTAGATCACTTTTTTTTGTCTTTTAGCCAGTCTCACTCTTTCATCCTCAGTAGAGTACCATGGTATCATAGCTCACAGCATCCTCAAACTCTTGGGCTCAGCCTCCTGAATAGTTGGGACTATAGGTGTGCACCACTAAGCCCAGCTATTTTTTTCTACTTTTAGTAGAGATGGGGTCTCACTCTTGTTAAGGATGGCCTCAAACTTCTGAGCTCAAGAAATTCACATGCCTCGGCCTCCCAGAGTGCCAGGATCACAGGCATGAGCCACCGTGCCCGACCAGCAGCTCACTCTTTTAATCCCACTGCTTTGGCAGTCTGAGGTGGGAGGATCACTTGAGCCCAAAAGTTTGAGGCTATAGTGAGCTACAATCATACCATTGCGCTCCAGCCTGGGCAACAGAGTGAGACCCCATCTCTAAAAAACTAAATAAATAAAAATACCCCCAATATTTTGGGGGAAGCACCTGTGGCTCAGTAAGTAGGGCACCGGCCCCATATACCGAGGGTGGCGAGTTTGAACCCGATCCTGGCCAAACTGCAACCCAAAATAGCCAGGCGTTTTGGCAGGTGCCTGTAGTCCTGACTACTCGGGAGGCTGAGGCAAGAGAATCACTTAAGCCCACGAGCTGGAGGTTGCTGTAAGCTGTGATGCCACAGCACTCTACCAAGGGCGACAGAGTGAGACTCTGTCTTTAAAATAAATACATTTTTTTAAAAAGAATAATAATTAAGATATCATGTTTTGGGGGTGCCTGTGGCTCAGTGGAGTAGGGCTTTGGCTCCATATGCTGGAGGTTGTGGGTTCAAACCCAGCCCCGGCCAAAAACAAAAAACAAACAAACAAACAAACAAAAAACATGTTTCCATATGAGACAGAAAGTAAGAATCTGAGACCATCCACTGCATTTCTTAATTCAGTACATAGATCTGAGGTACTCCGGGGAAGTGATACAGAACCAAGGCCAGGCAAACTGTGGGTGCAGAGGTAGTGGTGGGATGAGCTTAATCAGCATGCCTGGTATGCAGGGACTAGTTGCATAGAGAAAATGCTGAAATCTTTTGGACTGGACAATTGTCTTAATTACCAGAGTAAAGAGGCAGGCTAACCTTAAGCGCAGGGTAGCCCAGAGCCCCCTCTGCAATAGCTATTTATGAATGTTATACACAACAGGTGTGGAGAGTTCAGGTAATTACATATGAGGGCTGCCTGCGTAAGGATTGCCACGTGCTCTCCTCACGTGTTCTTTCCCCACAACCCTCGTGAAGAACTACTGAGCATCAATGTTTAACACATGCTTACTAGTGAGTGACCGACCTTATCTCATTCCGGAGCACTGAGTTACTTGGGGGATTGTCCCCAAGTCAGGAAACGTCTCTAGGCTTGCCTGGAGTCTATGCTGTTCTCAGCGTTTCCTTTTAATGTGATAAGACTCAGTCACTGTCCTTTGCAAGCCTGGTGTCCAGTCCTCTACATAGGTTGCCCTCCAGAATGCGTGTAAGCCTTATCCAACCAGGCGAATGCCTTACAAGCAAAGACTGTTTCCTGAGCAAGGAATTCTCTTTAAGACTGCCACGTCCAAACTCTGCCTGTGTTTCCAGCCTGTTGTCCCATACGATTCAGATTCAAGACTGACAGCATTAATGCTTACCTCAATTTCTAGCCTGCTGGCTTTTTCTATGGATTTCTAACTTGCCATTTCCCATAATCGCATGAGCTAATTCCTTAAAATAAATCTCCCTCTGTATGTATTATGTTTATAAATAAATGAGGCACTTCCCTTTCTCTGCACTGAGAGCAGGAAGTAGGTGGGGACAGAAATAGAAATCACGTCTTTGTCAAATCCCAGCGGCATCTACAGTCTAGGTCCCGTAGTAGGAAGGGCTCCTGGACAGGGCTGGCGGGGTGTCATGTCCTCCATGGAGGGGCCCACTCCTGAACCAGTGAAAGACTCCTGGCCCTGCTGGAGGACCTGCCATCACAGGAAACCCATGTCCACCCAGGTCAGGCTGGGGGATTTCCGACACCTTTGCCCCCGAGACACAGAAATCTCACAATGGCCTGACCATGTGCTAGAAAACATGGGCATTAGCAAAACTATTTGTAAGTGGCTGAAGGACAGACACAGTGGAACAAGAACCAGGGGATGAAGAAATGAAAAATAAAAGCATAGGACTTTTTAAAGATTGCAAACACCCTGAGAATGTTAACGTACTTGTCACATACTTGAAGACTTTGTTCTTGATCTTCAGTGTGGCAGGCACTGCTCAGTCCAGGCTGAGTTCCAAGCTTTGCTTTTTCTTCTGTGGCAGGTGCATCTTGTAAGAGCCTTAGGGTTTGTTCTGCATTATAACATAAACAGGCATCACATTTACAGCAGGAATGTAAGCGTATCTACTCATTTATTGCCTTTCTAAAATTATAACAATATGTTGCTGGAGATTTAGCTACACTAAATTATATATAAAAGGATAAACATTATTTGGGTTACATTTTTCTGAGCAAACATCCATTAGTTCATTGAAAGATGAATCATTACCTGTTTCTCAAAATAAATGCAGTAAAGCCTCTGTAAATTGACCACCCAAACACACCGAGTGGTCAACGGCAGGCACTAGGCCTACTGTGCTGATACGTACATGTAGCACTTGTCCGGTCTCTGAAAATTAGGTCAACTTAAAGAGGTGGTCAAGTACGGAGGTTTTACTGTAATTTCTTGTCTTGGCTAGGAATTGGGTGGCCCTTTTTCAAAAGCACATCCTGGTATTTTTCTGATTATGGGGACTTGGAAAGAAATCCCCAGTTTTTTGCAATATTTCAAAATGGGTTTCATGGAAATAGGAGGAAAGAAAAGAAGGCACCAGAATCTCTTTCAGATGTGGCTTCTTCCTGAGCCAACAATGTGCATCTTGAGGCTGGGTTTGGGTTTAGTCTCTCTTGGGCTCAGGAAATTAGAATCACAGGGATGTTCTGCTGCCTTTTAAAACTTACCGTGGGCTCAGTGCCTGTAGCTCAGTGGCTAGATACATAACACCGGAGCTGGTGGGTTCTAATCCAGCGTAGGCCTGCCAAACAACAATAACAACTCCAACCAAAAAAGAGCCAGGTGTTGTGGTGGGCACCTGTAGTCCCAGCTTCTTGGGAGGCTGAGGCAAGAGAATCACTTAAGCCCACGCACTTGAGGTTGCTGTGAGTGGTGACATCACAGCACTCTACCCAGGGCAACATAGACTCTGTCTCAAAATAAATAAATAAATAAAATAAAAAAATAAAACTGACCATGAAGTACCACCACTAAGTATCTTCCTTACTTAGACATCACCTCACCAGACACCTGGTTCAACACTTCTGACACTTTTTTCCCCATAGGCCTCTTACTGCTCCTCTCAGCAGTCATAAGAGAGGATTGTCCCTAGCAGGAAACTGATGGTTCCTAGTTGAAACTGTCAGTGGGTCCCCTTCCACATCAAAGCCCATTCCACCCGGCTCCTAATTCTCCCCTGCCCGCACCTTCCCCACCCTGTTTACTTGCCTTTGTCATGTCTTTTCTTCCCTTAAACCCTGGAAGGCGGCCCCCATCCTCCAAACACAATTTTTTTTTTTAAAGGCTCAGCACTTGTAGCTCAGCAGGGTGCCAGCCACATACACTGGAGCTGGTGGATTCAAACCCAGCCAAATGACAATGACAACCACAACAACAACAAAAATAGCTAGGCGATGTGGCGGGCGCCTGTAGTCCCAGCTACTTGGGAGGCTGAAGCAAGAGGATTGCTTAAGCCCAAGAGTTTGAGGTTGCTGTGAGCTGTGACAGCCACAGCACTCTACCAAGGGCGACATAGTGAGACTCTGTCTCAAATAAGTAAATAAATAAAATAAAGTAAAATAAAATAAAGACATAAAACTTGAAGAGATGTTGTACCACTTCTGGGCTCCGTGAATATCACTACTAGTGAAGAGCTCTGGACCATAGAGATAATTTTGCCCTCCGTGCTACACTCTGCAGCAGAATTGTTAACTTGGAACCTTCTTGCTTTATGACCCTAGGACACAAGTATTTAATAGTACGGGTTTCTAATGATGGCAGCTGGCCCTGGCCCTTTTTGTATTGCAAGAACTCCAAGACCTCCTTGGCATTTATATGAGTCTACCCCATAGAGTGAGAGGAAGTGGATTTCTTTCTGATGTCATTACAGCTCCTCGTAAAACAGCCCCTTCCAGGGGGCCCTCAGAATACAAGCCGCCTTGAACACAGCTGTAGACTTCAGCCTCTACAAAGAACTTGCTCAATAGCCTGAAACTACTATCTACGGAATCACTTAGAAAAGTTAGCCTAAAGGCGCCTGTGGCTCAAAGGAGTAGGGCCGGCCCTATATACCGCAGGTGGCAGGTTCAAACTGAACCCTGGCCAAAAACTGCAAAAAAAAAAAAAAAAGAAAAGAAAAGAAAGAAAAATTAGCCTAAAACACCAATTCTATGCAATTGCTCAATGACATTCAAGTGGGAAAAGAACTTGAGCATTTTAGAAGTTTTTTTAAAATTTAAAACCAATCTCTCTAGTTCAATTTTGATAATATCATTGATTTTTTTTACAGAACTTTTTATTTTTGAGCAGTTTTAGACTCATAGATGTTGAAAAAAATAGTATGGTTTCATTCAGCTTCCTCATATGGTAAGGTTTTACATAACCTTCTTATAATTATCAAAACTGGTAGGCACTGCCTGTGGCTCAAAGGAGTAGGGCACCAGCCCCATATGCCAGAGGTGGGGGGTTCAAACCCAGCCCCTGCTAAAAACTGTAAAAAAAAAAAATAGATGAGTAAAAAAATTGGGAAACTGATACGGGCATGATACTAAAGTACAGACATCATTTGGAGAGAACTATTTTTACAGGCATTCATTTTTTTATGGTGGTTGTATAGTTCTATAATATTTTATCACATATTATATATGTTAATACCATAGTCATATTATTTCTTTTATAAATCAAAGATTTTTATTTTTACTTGAATACATTTTCAAATACACAAAAGAGTATAGAAATTAATATAATAGATATCTGTTTCTAACTTAACGTTTTGACACTTACATTTCAGAATGTTTTCAAGAATTAAAATAGTAAGATATTGCTAAAATGCCATCTGGTCCTTTCCCCTCTCTCTTACTCCTCCTCAGTAAAGATTATTTCTTTGCAAAGCAAACTTAAGCAAACAAACAAACTTACCTTGTAATTGCCCCTTACTTCGAAAGCTGAATGGTTACTATAACAGATGTTCAGGCTATTTTTTACTCATCAGTATTTTAAATTGTATGGTAAAAGATATTTCTCTAATTTTTTTTTTTTAATTGTAGAGACAGAGTGTCACTTTATCGCCCTCGGTAGAGTGTCGTGGTGTCACATAGTTCACAGCAACCTCCAATTCCTGGGCTTAGGTGATTCTCTTGCCTCAGCCTCCTGGGAGCTGAGACTACAGGCCTCCGCCACAACGCCTGGCTATTTTTCTGTTTCTTGCAGTTCGGCCGAGGCTGGGTTTGAACCCCCCATCTTCGGTATACGGGGCCGGTGCCCTACTCGTTGAGCCACAGGCACCACCCTTTCTCTAAGTTTTTAAATGTGTGGTAGATGTTAAATAACAATAAAGGATGTGATAATAAAAAAATAAAGGATTGCATTGGAGTTGTTTACCACAGTGCCTAAGGCACAGTGGAGACGTTATAAAGTTGTGTTGAATTAATAAATGAATAGGTAAACAAATATTTCTCTGATAAATTTATTTTACATTACAATCTCAAGTAATGTAAGAAACCACTTATACATAGTCACTTTCACCAATTGGCATTTTCAGTGGATTGACTGAACGGGACAGTTTACAATTAACCTATAATTCATGACCATGATCCTAAAATCCAGGGATGATTTTTTCACTGAGACAAATCTTAAAATACATGTAGCTGTTATAAAGCTGGGGTCCTTAGGTCTCTGTCTTGGAGAAGTGTCGCAGGCAAATAAAGGCAAGTAATCAAATTCTCCTTCAAAATGGTTCAAATCCTTTTCTTGCAAGTTTCAAAAACTTGACTACCTGCCTGGGTACACAGGCCACAGCAGCACAAATAGGAACCCCCTTCCTCTGCCTCTGTCACCATCACTCCAATGACTGGCCGGGAACATTTGCTGTTTCCCCTTGCCCCAAACCCTTCTTTTTTGATCTGCTCTGTTTGGCTTCTCTTTGTCTGTCTGTCTGTCTCTCTCTGTTTTCTTCCTCTCCCCTTTTGTTATATCCCCCCAAATATAATAAAGAAATGAAAGAAAGTGAATATTTATAAGTGGTTTCTTACATTACTTGCGATTGTAATGTAAAATAAATTTATCAGAGAAATATTTGTTTATCTATTCATTTATTAATTCAATGCAACTTTATAACATCTCTACTGTGCCTGAGACTTGGGTCAATATAATAAAGAAATGATCATATTGACCCAAGCCTTCTCTTAGGAACACAGAATCCCTTTTTCTTGAGAGGGAGGGAGGGTGGGAAATTGGAAAGGACAATTATAGGGCTCTCTTTGGAAGACTGGGAGAAGAGAAATAGCCAGAAAGACTTCCAACCTACTTTGTTTTATTAAATAAGAGCTTTATTGAGAGCTTTAAATATGAGCTTTATGCACATATCGTAAAACTCACTCTCTTAAAGTATACTGCTCAGTAGCTTTTAGTATAGTCACAGGTGTGTGAAATTATCACAACTACCTAATTTCAGCATTTTGATTATCTCATAACAAATCCCTGTTCCCATTAGCAGTAACGCCCCGTCTCCTCCTACTCCCAGCCTGTGGCAACCAAGCATCTACTTTTTGTCTTTGTGGATTTACCTATTCTGCACATTTTATGTAAGTGGAATCATACAGTATGTGGCATTTTGTGACTGTCAGCGACTTATGACAGAAGACTATCCCATTATCTAGATATGATATGTTTTTGTCATCACTCAGCTGATGGGCATTTGGGCTGTTTATACTTTTGGGCTTTTATAAATAATGCTTCTATGAACATTCTTACACAGGTTTTTGTGTGGATATGTTTTTTATGTGGGTTTGTTTTTCTTTGAGACACAATCTCACTCTGTCACCCTGGGTAGAGTGCTGCGGCACCATCATAGATCACAGGAATCTCAAACTCTTGGACTTAAGTGATCCTTCTGCCTCAGCTCCCTGAGAAGCCAGGACTATAGGTATCTGCCACCATGCCCAGCTAATTTTTATAATTTACATTTGTTTCTGCAATATTTCTCTTGGGGATATACCTGGATCTGGAATTACTGGATCGTACCGTAACTCTAACATTTTAAGGAACCACGACCATCTCTGTGCCTCATCTGCAGAATGAAAGCTCAGTCTAGCTTCCTTAACCTATTAATATTTTACGCCTACCACTTAAAAGTCCTCATTAAAACAAGTAAGGTATAAATCTTTCTACTAGGTGATTGGAAATCATCCCTCAGTTTGTGTCTGGGGCTGTGTGAGGTTTTATTTGGCAGCACAGAAATTTACTTCTAAACCATGAAAGTTGAGGGATTTAGAAAGAGAAGGATTGGATATTTGTATTAAAATAAAAATCAATGCTATGTTGAAACTCAGGATTCTACAGCGTGATAGGGCACCTGATATTTTGGTTACAACATCATGAATTACTTATCAGAGCAAACCATGTTCTTACCTTGGTAATAAAGAAAAAAGCAGGTAAGCAAGTAAGGGCAGAATTCCTCCAGATGAGAGCAGAAAGTGCAGAAAGCACCTGCGCCTTTGGAAAAAAGCTTAAGGAGAAAACACTCCACTCTCTTCAGATGGCAGGCCTGCGAGAGGATATCCCTGTACTCGTGCAGGGAGAACACACCCTCACACACCAGGCGTGGCAGCACCCGGCCCATGCAGAATTCCGTCAGGATCTTCTCTTTGTAACTCACCGAGGTCTCTTGACAGCCACCTGTTCCTCTTTTCCTTTTCTGTCTGTGTCTTTGCTTCACAGTAGTAAAACCAAGACTTGGCTCCTCTCTCAAACATCCTGGCATGTGGGGAGCTGGAGAAATCTCTCCCTCCAGGGCCTTTCTGCCCGGTGTCTTCCATGGGCAATGTCCACACCACGTGGACACCTGGAAACAAAGCTATCTTTGCATCTGAAATTATGATAGATCTGCAGGAAGCAGGAAAGCTTCGGATTAAACCCAGGGGGCCATCGAGTGCTGCCCTTCTTGTCCAGAGAGGATTGAGCTGTACTCATTAATCCTTCACAGCAGTAAATTTCAAAAGACAAACCAAGACATGTAGTCTGGCTAACCCCTGTTTAATTCTTTCTCTCAATCCCAAATAACCATTTCCCCAAAGTCCTCCCCGCTGGCCCAAATGATTTCTTTTTATTTTGTTGTTGGGAATTCACTGAGGATACAGAGAACCGGGTTACACTGCTTGCATATGTTGGGTAAAGTCCCTCTTATCATTGGGTCTCTCCGCCAAGAGGTGTGGCACACACTGTGACCCCCCTCCCCCTTTCCCTCTCTCTCCTCCCCCATTTCCCCACTACCTGCCGTGTACCAGCATCAATTGTCCTCATATCAGAATGGAGTGCATTGGATTCATGCTTCTTTGTTCTTGTGATGCTTTATTAAGAAGAAAGTGTTCCACTTCCATCCAGGTTAATACAAAGGCTGTAAAGTCTCCATTTTTTTTAATGGCTGAATAGTATTCCATAGTGTACATATACCACAGCTTGTCAATCCATTCCTGGGTTGGTGAGCATTTAGGCTGTTCCCACAATTTGGCAATTGTAAATTGAGCTGCAATAAAAAGTCTAGTGCAAGTATCCTTATGATAAAATGATTTTTTTTCTTCTGGGTAGATGCCCAGTAATGGGATTGCAGGGTCAAATAGAGGGTCTAGTTTGAGTTCTTTGAGGGTTCTCCATACTTCCTTCCCAAAAGGTCGTATTACTTTGCAGTCCCACTAGCAGTGTAGAAGTGTTCCCTTCTCTCCACATCCACGCCAGCATCTGCAGTTTTGAGACTTTGTGATGTGGGCCCCATTCTCACTGGGGTTAGGTGATATCTCAGGGTGGTTTTGATTTGCATTTCTCTGATAATTAGGAACAATGATCATTTTTTCTTATGTTTGTTAGCCATTCGTCTGTCTTCTTTGGAGAAGGTTCTATTCATCTCTCTTGCCCATTGATATAAGGGATTGTTGGCTCTTTTTATGTTGATTAATTTGAGTTCTCTGTAGATCCTAGTTATCAAGCTTTTGTCTGATTCAAGATATGCAAATATCCTTTCCCATTGTGTAGTTTGTAGCTTTGGTCGTCTCCTTAGCTGTGCAGAAGCTTTTCTGTTTGATTAAGTCCCATTTGTCTATTTCTGTTGTTGTTGCAATTGTCACGTTTCATGCCTTAAATTTAGGACTTTTATGCATCTTGAATCAATTTCAGTGAGTGGAGAAAGTTATGGGTCCAGTTTCATTCTTTTACATGTGCATATCCAGTTCTCCCAGCACCTTTTGTTGAATAGGGATTCTTTCCCCCAGTGTATGTTCTTGTTTGATTTATTGAAGATTAGGTAGCTGTAAGATGTCAGTTTCATCTCCTGGTTTTCTATTCAGTTCCAGATGTCTATGTCTCTATTTTTGTGCCAATACCGTGCTGTTTTGATCACTATGGTCTTGTAGTATAGCCTACAGTCTGGTAGGCTGATGCCCCTGACTTTGTTTTTATTACTAAAAATTGCCTTAACTATACAGGTGTTTTCTTGGTTCCATACAAAACAAAGAACTATTTTTTCAAGTCTCGAAAGTATAATGTTGACATTTTAATAGGGATGGCATTGAATCTGTAGATTGCTTTGGATATAGTCATTTTAACAATGTTGATTCTTCCCAGCCATTTGCATTGTATGTTCTTCCATTTTTTAATAGCTTCGCTATTTATTTTCTTAGGGTTTCATAATTTCCTTTATAGAGGTCCTTCACCTCTTTTGTTAGGTATATTCCTAGGTATTTCATTTTCTTTGAAGCTACTGTGAGGGGATTGTGCCCTTAATTAGCTTCTCATCTTGGCTGTTATTGGTGTATACAAAGGCTACTGACTTTTGGACATTGATTTTATATCCTGAGACATTACTATATTTTTTGATCACTTCTGGAGTCTTATGGTTGAGTTTTGGGGGTTCTCTAAGTATAAGATCATATTGTCAGCAAAGAGAAAGAGTTTGACCTTTGCTCCTATTTGGATGCCCTTTATTTCCTTCTCTTGCCTGATTGTATTGGTTAGAACTTGCAGTACTATGTTGAATAGTAGTGGCAATAGAAGATAACCTTGTCTGGTTCCAGTTCTAAGTGGAAAGCTTTCAGTTTTATTCCATTCAGTAAAATACTAGCTGTAGGTTTGTCATAGATCAATGAGTTTAAGAAATGTGCCACCTATGCCTATATTCTTCAGTGTTCTAATTAGAAAATGATGCTTGATTTTATCAAATGCTTTTTCCATATCTATTGAGAGGATCATATGGTCTTTGTTTTTGCTTATGTTGATATAGTGAATAATGTTTATGGACTTGCATATGTTAAACCAGCCTTGTATCCCTGGGATGAAACCTACTTCATCATTATGTATGAATTTTTGATGAGAAGCTATAGTCTGTTGGCTAGGATTTTATTGAGAATTTTTTGTATCTGTATTCATTAGTGAAATTGGTCTGAAGTTCTATTTAGTTGGGTCTTTTCCTGGTTTTGGTATCAGGGTGATGTTTTCTTCATAGAGCATGTTGGGAGAAGATTCCTTCCTCCTTAATTTTTTGGAATAATTTCTGCAGTATGGGAATAAGCTCTTCTTTGATGGTTTGATGGAATTCTGGTGTGAAGCTATACCATCTAGGGCATTTGTTGGGAGATTTTCTTTCTTTCTTTTTTTTTTTTTTGAGACAGAGCCTTAAGCTATTGCCCTGGGTAGAGTGCCATGGCATCACAGATCACAGCAACCTCAAATTCCTGGGCTTAAGCCATTCTCCTGCCTCAGCCTCCCAAGTAGCTGGGACTACAGGTGCCCACCACAATGCCCGGCTATTTTTTGGTTGTCGTTGTTATTGTTTGGCAGGCACTGGCTGGATTTGAACCTGCCAGCTCTGGTGTATGTGGCTGGTGCTTTAGCTGCTTGAGCTACAGGCGCCACCTGTTGGGAGAGTTTTTTTTTTTTGAGACAGAGCCTCAAGCTGTTGCCCTGGGTAGAGTGCTGTGGCATCACAGCTCACAGCAACCTCCAACTCTTGGGCTCAAGCGATTCTCCTGCCTCTGCCTCCCAAGTAGCTGAGACCATAGGCACCCGCCACAAAGCCCAGCTATTTTTTTGGTTGCAGCCGTCATTGTTGTTTGGCGGGCCTGGGCTGGATTCAAACCCATCAGCTCAGGTGTATGTGGCTGGCGCCTTAGCCGCTTGAGCCACAGGTGCCAAGCCAGGATTTTTTTTATTGTTTCTTTGATCTCAGTGCTTGAAATTGGTCTGTTCGGGAGATCTATTTCTTTCTGGCTAAGTCTAGGGAGATGGTGTGATTCCAACTATTTATCCATTTCCTTCACATTGTCAAATTTCTGGGCATAGAGTTTCTGGTAGTATTCAGATATAATCTCTTGTATCTTGTGGCATCTGTTATTTCCCCTTTATTATTTCTGATTGAGGATACTAAAGATTTTACTTTTCTATTTCTGGTTAGTCTGATCAAAGGTTTATCTATTTTATTTATTTTTTCAAAAAACCAATTCCTTGTTTTGTTAATTTTCTGAATAATTCTTTAGTGTTCAATTTCATTAATCTCTGATTTAATTTTTGGATGTCTTTTCTTCTGCTGGGTTTAAGCTTAGATTGTTCTTTTTTCAATTCTATAAGATGGTTTGTGAGTTTGTTGATGTGCTCTCTTTCTTGGATGGTTTTTTGGATGTAGGCATCTAAAGAGATAAATTTTCCTCTCAGGACTGCTTTTGCTGTATCCCACAGGTTTTGGTAGCTTGTGTCTTCATTGTTGTTATGCTCAAGGAAGTTAATGATTTTCTCTTTTATCTCTTCCTGAACCAACTGTCATTCAGCATAAGGTTGTTTAATTTCTGGCCTTTGTATGAAGTTGAACGTTTTTGTTGTTGAGTTCCACCTTTATTGCCTTGTGGTCTGAGAAGATATAAGATAAAATTTCAATTATTCTGATTTTGTGGAGGTTTGATTTATGTCCTAGGATATGATCTATTTTGGAAAATGTTCCATGGGCTGAGGAGAACATATATTCTTTAGCATTGGAATGGAGTGTTCTGTATATGTCTATCAATCACGGTTGTTCTAGGATAACATTTAAGTCCCTTGTATCTTTGTTTCATTTCTGTTTAGAGGATTTGTCAGGCTCTCTAAGAGGAGTGTTAAAGTCTCCTATTATTATGGTGTTACAGGATACCATATTGCTCAGACTAATTAAGGTCTGTTTTAGGAATCTGGGAGCATTTAAGTTGTGTGCATAAATAGATGTGAAATACAGAATAGGTCTAAGTATTTCCTGTAGAGCTGGTCTAGTTGTGGCAAACTTCCTCAGTGTTTGCATATCTGTAAAAGATTTGATTTCTGGGTGGCTCCTGTGGCTCAAAGGAGTAGGGTGCCTGCCCCATATGCTGCAGGTGGTGGGTTCAAACCCAGCCCTGGCCAAAAACCACAAAAAAAAAAAAAAAAAAAGAAAGAAAAGTTTTGGTTTCTCTGTCAATTTTAAAGTTTAGCTTAGCAAGATATAGAATTCTAGGCTGAAAGTTGTTTTGTTTAAGTAAATTAAAGATAGATGATCATTGTCTTCTGACTTGAAAAGTTTCATTTGAGAAGTCTGCAGTCACCCTGATGGATTTGCCCCTATAGGTCAGTTGGTGCTTATTCCTTATAGCTTGCAGGATCTTCTCGTTTGTTTTGACTTTGGTCAAGTTCATGACAATGTGTCTTGGAGAAGCTCCATTTGAATTGAGATGACCTGGCTCAAATATGCCTCTGAAAGGAGTGTGTCAAAATCTTTGTTGATATTTGGAAAATTTTCATTTATGATATCCTCTAGTAGGGCTTCCATTCTTCTTCCCCTTCTGGGATACCTATAACTCACATGTTTAAATGCTTCAAGAAGTCCCATAATTCTGTCAGTGAACATTCTGCTTTCTCTCTCATTTTTTTTTTATGTCTTTAACTGCCTGAGTTAGCTTAAGAGCTTCATCCTCTACCTCTCAGATTCTTTCTTCTGCAGGGTCTAGTCTGTTATTGATACTTTCTACTGCATCTTTAAGTTCCCTGATTGATTGCTTCAGTTCCTTCAAGTATGCTATATCCTTTCTATATTCTTATATCATTCATTTCTTATTTGATTCTGTTTTTGGACTTCCTATTGGTTATTTTCCACTTTCTCAGCAACTTCCTTCATTGTTTTTACCATCCATATTTTAAATTCCACTTCTGTCATTTCTAACATTTCTTTATAGGTGGAGTCTTCTGCAGTAGCTACCTCATGATCCCTTGGGATCATGGCTCTGGTCTGGTTTTTCATGTTCCCTGGAGTTTTCTGCTGTTTCTTCCTCATCTGTGTTTTCTTTTTGTCTATTTCCTTGCCCTACTTTTTCCTTTCACTTCCTCTTGCTCTTTAAGTTACCATGCCTCTGATCTAAGGTGTTGAAGTGTCCTTTTGGTAAAGGACTAATAGGATGAGACAAGTGAAGAGCAAGAAGGGATAAAAGATAAAAAAAGAGAGAGAGAGAAAAGAGAAGAGAAGAGGGGTGAGTAGAAGGGAATATTGAACAAAAAGAGAGGGACAGAAAGACAGGAGTAATAATGGCGCACAGTAGGGTATGTTGACCCACACCTATGAATCCCAACTTCTGGGGAGGCTGGGTTGGGTAGATCCCTTGATGTCTGCAGCTCTTTGCCAGCCTGAGCAGAAACAGGACCCTACTTCCACCAAATAGAGAAGAAAAATAAAAATATTATAAATTGAACCAAACTAACCAAAAAACTTTAAGAGATAAAATTGGGTAAAAAAAAAAATATATCAGGGGCAGAAAAACTAGCAAAAGTGAAGTTCTTATTATTAAAGAAGGAAACAATGAAAAAATATATTTCCATGAAAAGAATGAAGGAAAAAAGAAAAAGAAAAATCTGGTGGAAACAATTTGAAAAAAAAAAAATTTTTTTTGAAAAGAAAAAACAAACTAACAATAACAACTTCAACAACAACAACAACAACAACAAAAGAAAAAGAAAAGAAAAAAATTATGTATCTCTATCTTGCTGAATATTGCCTGGGCAACAGGTGATCTTCTGGGATATGAGATGCTAATCATAATACAGCTATACGAGATGGAGACTGGAAGCCTCTGTTGACTTCTTTGCTCTCAAACCCTGCAGGGTTGGGAGCCTGGATCTCCCCTCAACTCACTTAATAAACATGCCTCAACCTTTACAAACCATGTCCCTTGGCTAAGCAGTGGCTATCCCAGGAAATGGTTTGTTGCTCCAGTCTCTCCGGAAGTAGCTGCCCACTTGTCAGGCATGCCAGAGCGGCCTTGCTCTAGGACTCTGAGGGCTGATCCTGGAAGACAACTTTCCTACAATGGCTGCTTGCTGCCTGTAGTGGAACAACGAAACCTCTGTTCTGCCCCAGTGGCTCAGTCCTGGCCTCTGGGTGCTGTTCAAAGTCACTTGCTCACTGGCTCAAGGTCTAGCTCTAGAAACAGCCTAGCTCTAGGACCCGGAGGGCCGAACCTACAAGGCAGCTCTCCCACAATGGCTATGCATGGCCTGCAGCAGAACAGTGAAACATCCACTCTGCCCCAGCAACTCAGTGCCGATCTCTGGGCTCTGTTCAGCGTCACTTGCTCATTTGCCCAAGGTGTCCCAGAGTAACTCTACCCAGTGCGCAAGTCCAAAAAAAACCTACAGGGAAGGCCTTCGCTGTCAGCATACTCTCAATGCTTTGTAACTGCTGCTGCTCGCCTCAGACCGATGTCAAACACTTGCCCCTTCTCTACTGCTTTCATTCTCCTTCTGTGGTCCCCAAGTCTCCTGCTACCTTCCTGTGCCCCTGAGGGATGATTCTGGGCAAAGCCCCCAATCCTGAAGTGCCTGGAGTCTGCTCTCCCTTTAAGGTCATTTTTTAAAATGTGCCCCCTTTACACTTTTTATAATGAGTAGTAAACTCAGTTTAGGAATCTTTGAAGTTTCCAATACTTATCAAATTTAAAACTTACCCAGCCAGACCATGGCTTTGACTTTTCTAGCTGTCACTAAGATGTGTTCCAAAGAATGCAAACTTGACTATCAAAGGTTTCATTACAGAATCGTCAGGAAATGTATTTAACAGAATCGTCAGGATATGTATTTAACAAGTTAAAGAGATGTCTTTAGTAAGGGCCTTCTCATAACTTTTAATATAATACATATTTCTCATGTGTGTGTGACTGGGAAATCCTTTTGTTCCCCAGTATACCTCTTGTAACTCCAATTCTGGGAAGATCAGTTTGGGATGTTGCTGATTATCTTCTGGGCAACACTGGGATTTTTGGGAACAGGGTTTATACATCACATAATTCTAATGTAACATTCCACATTTTAACTTGCTGGTAGTAATATTATTTGCACATTTCTCAAGGCGAAACAATCATTTGTCACCTTGTTAATTTGCCTATTGACCTTGGTGGGAGATTGCAGATGAGGCAGGTACTTGCAAACCTCTTGACTCTAATTCTTGGTAAAAGTCTTTTTGTTAGCCCTGAAGGTAGACTTTGGAGATGTTTTCATTAGTTACTAAACCTGTAAGTTCTGAAAAATGACATGCTTGTGTATTTCTAGGCGACTGGTATCATTCAATGAAGAGGAAGAAGAAAGTGTGAACTGTAAGACTGGTCCTAAGCCAGTCAGATTTTTGGGCCCTTCCACAAGTACCCAAATTAAAGTCAAGAACTCAGCCTCAGTCAGGGTGTCTCCACCCAGTGCGGCTCTGCCAGCGACAAATCGGCTTCAAGGTAGCAGCTGCAGAAAGGCAGCTCAGCTCTCTGCACCCCCAAAGGCCACTTCTCCTATGGGGATGGGGGCACCTGGGTGTTCTCAGGCTCCCTGTGGGGCCCGGAGCACTGAGAATGGAGGTACATACCTGTCACCAGCAAAGGTGCAGCTCTCTGACAAGAAGCTGACGCCGCATCGCGTGATAAAGTTAAAGAGGATTCCACTGTGTGCTGCTGTGGCCTCCCCGACAGCCTCCACCGCAAGCAGGCAGGCCTGTGGCCCCAAGCCGCCTGCACCTGCAGCTTCCAGCGTTGGGGATGTGCGGACTGAGGATGGGAAAGAGGAGGCTAATGGATAACCTGGTGGACTTAAAACTCCTGTTCATCTTCCAGAGCTTTCAACCCGTTTGTTACCGGTGACACTGTTTCTTGATATAATGGAGGAGAAACCCTGTTTGTAGAGTTCTAAGTATAAACAGAAGGTGGCGAGACTTTAAGTGGTTGGGGCTCTATTTATTTCTCATTTGTCCATGGAGGGTTTGAATTTCTGGTTTTTGTTTTTTTAATGGTTAATTCGTATTAAGGTGACAAAACAGTACAACAAAATAATCACTAGAGAAGTCCACTCTACTTTGTTGCTGAAATAAATGTTCCTTAGTGCAGCCTGGGATAGGCAGGAGGTTTGGGCTTAGATCTTCCTGCCTGGTGAATTGGAAAGGGCAAATTAGTGCTTTCTTCGGCTGCATCACAGCCAAGAGAGAAAATGTACATCTGGGGGAGCTGCCTGCAAGTTACCCTGGAAAGACTGCATGAGAAGAGATGATGGGAAGGAAGAAAAGGCATTGCATTAAGGTCACGCTTGGACTCTCACTTAATAGAACTATCTTCTTTCCTAGATTGGGCTTTTCTTGCTCTTTTCTGTTAACAGATTTATTTATGAACACCATATTCTCGGGATAAGAACAATCTAATATGCTTTTGGATTGAATTGTTAAAATATCTTATTTAATTTGAATATGATGTTTTGAAAGCACTTTGAAGAAAAGTTAAACTTTATAACTAAAGTTAGCATTTGTTTTTCAGAAATGACCATTGATGAGTCCTTCTGATTATAAAATACATATGATTTTTTATGCATAAAATTTCCATATAACTTGAATTTAGTATTTTTAAACAGAATATTTTTATTAATTCTCTATTTTTTCATGACTATTCAGTTGTGCGTGTTTATTCTCAAGTGTTATGTTTTATAATTGGATCACAAATTTCTACTTTCAGTGAGCAGGATGCCCTCCCGTTTTAAAAAATAAGTTCATATGGCAGGGTACTTTTTACTCAAATGCTTATCATTGTACTTACATTGCTTTGAAAGAGTAAAGTAAATATACTCAAAACTTTTAACAAAATAAAGTAAAACTTTTCCATACAAAGTGACATTTTCTGTGGTCATACTTATTTAAGCTATGGAGTCCTTTAGTAGTTTGAAAGCTTATTAGTTTATATGGGTTAGCTGTTGCTACCAGCAGAATTAATTTCTTGCCCAGATAACGTATGAAATAATTAAACCAATTTGGGATACCTATCCATCTACTAGCAGTCTTTTAAATAGGTGGTTTATTTGGGTAAAAAAAGAAGTGATTAATTGAAGATTCATAATGACATTCACATTTATATATGTGGAATATATAAAATATTCAGTCATCCTTGAAAAATGCTGTTGTAAAGAATCCAAGCCTTCTGAAAATCAAAGACCATAGTAAATTTTTAAATTTAGATATTATTAGTACCATTGATCTAGGGCATTGTGAGTTGCTGATTCATGTAAGAATATTAGCAATCGACTAGTTGTCTATTTTAAATTGCACACGAACTTTATGGACACCTTGTATAATGTGTACTTTGTACATAAGAAACATTTAACTAGAAAGGAAACACACTGAAGATCAATCATGGGTGATTCACCCAACATTCTCTATTTCTTTGCAGCAGATAGTTTAAGAGAAATCTATTTATCATAGGTAGTCTTTATAAGAGGAGAGACGCTGGGTGACCAGTGAGTGCAGCTAAAGTGAGGAGTGGCAACTGATCCTTTGTGGGTGTCACATGTCAAAGTCAATTTCAGGATGATCAATTAACATGAACGTGATTTGGGTGTGGTTCCCCGGGGGTTAATTTTATATGAAAAAAATTTTTTTAATGCCAGACTTTGCAAACATAAAAAAGTAACTCATCATAACCTGTTACTCCTCCTGGGAAAATAAGGGGGGAAAAAAAAAAAGAAAACTTTATAAATAGTGAATGGAGAAGGTGTATGCAGTTGGATCAGGGGACAGGGAGAAGTTCTTTTTTTTTTTTTCCTTTGAGACAGAGTCTCACTTTGTCACCCTGAATAGTGAGCTGTGGCATCATAGCTCACAGCAACCTCAGACTGTTGGGCTCAAGTCATTCTGCCTCAACCTCCTAAGTAGCTGGGACTATAGGCACATGGCTATTTTTAGAGATGAGGTCTTGCTCTGACTCAGGCTGGTCTCAAACCTGTGAGCTCAGACAATCCACTCGTCTTGGCCTCCCCGAGTGCCAGGATTCTAGGCATGAGCTACCACACCCAGCAAGAAATTCTTAATGGTAAGTAGGATATTTAAAAAATGTCATTGATGGTGCTCTTTCAGTAACCTGTTTTGAAAACTGGTTTGTCATGGTATGGAGAGAGCCTACAGCTGGCATGCAGACGTACTGAAGGATGTCTTTGGTTTATATTGCCTTGCGTTATTATGATTTTTAAAGTATTTTCATATATGTTATCTCCTTGCTTTTTAGTTTCAGAACAATACATGATGAAGGTAGTCTTTCCCAAATTGTAAAGACCAAGCAAATGAGGTTCAAGATGTTAACAGTGTGTGATAGTGATCTGTCTCTCTCACATACACATATGCTTTAGACCTGCAATCTGATTTCTGCAGAAAGACACAACATCACTCCAACTAAAAGAATAGCTAGAGGGAGAAAGTAAGCATAGAATTCTATGAATGTGCTTAATATTTGAAGTTGCTGAGAGGAGAAGTATTAAAATACTGGATTATGTGTCTGTCTCACACTGGACCAGGACTCTGTCGCTTCTGTACCAGTTGTGCGTGGTACACAGTAGGCCTTTCATAAGTTTCTGAACAGTTAATGGCTTATCTCAAATGATTTTAGAAATTTATCTGGTGATGTTCTTCACGGGTGCAGAAACTGGTTTCTGACCTTTCAGAGTTTATACTCCTGTTTACACAGGAGAACAAAGGATGTACTTGCCAAAGTTCTCAGTACAGTGACTATCGCTAATGACCCCAACTGCTGCTAGTAATGACCATAATGCTACATAACTCGTCAAGTTGTTTAAAGTCCTTCAGAGACATGCCTCACCAGAGCCCTGAGAAGTTCATGGCTAATATTTCCTGACTGTGGAGAAAGGAAAGCAGCAGTCGGGCCTCTCCCTTCCTGCTTCACTGCATCTCCTTGGCTGATGCAATTTCTTTTCCTTTTTTTTTAATTGAGACAGGGTCTCACTTTGTCGCCCTTGGTAGAGTGCCAGGGCATCATAGTTCACAGCAACCTCAAACTCTTAGGCTCAAGAGACCCTCTTACCTAGGCCTCCTGAGTAGCTGACTACAGGTGCCTGCCACAATGCCTGGCTATTTTTAGAGATGGGGTCTTGGTCTTGCTCAGGCTGGTCTGAAACTCCTGAGCCAGGTAATCTACCTGCCTTTCCCTCTCAGGGTGCTAGGTTTGCAGGTCTGAGCCACCATGACCGGACTGCAATTTCTTTTTCATTCACAGATTGAATCTTGTTCCCTCCTTAGCTACAGCTAACTTGAAAAAATAGTTGACTTGTTTTCTTGTGCATGTTTAATACACTAACTGCCACAATTTTTTCAGGTTTTCACATTATTTTTTATATTACTCATTTTCAGGTTTTTATATTGCTTTTTAATTGATATATGTTTTAGGATGGTTTTGTTTTCAAAGTTTTTATTCTAGTAAAACACTGTGGCCTTAAAGAAAAATTTTCTCTGTGTGTGGCAATGTGTTAAATACAGAATAATTATTATCCAGCTACTCCTTGATTTTTAAAGAAGGAATTAACATAGGAGCGTATTGGCTTTACTATAATCATTTTGAACAGCTTTGATCTACATTTGGTAAGATGTTGCTTAGACACTAAGTAGAAAATATGAACTTAATAAAACAAAAGAGCTTCTACTATACCAAATGAAAAGCATTTTCAAAATATTTACACATGTATATTCATAAATTAACCAGGAACTTTTGAATTAGGAGAAACTCTCCTTTTCTCTAATGCTGAAACTCCCTTGAAGGCTGTCAACGAGTTGCTGACTCCTCAGTCCTTATGGAGGGCTGCAGTTAGCAGGCAGGGTTTCAATCAAGGAGGAGAACCAAAAGAACAAACATGAAGAGGTAACAGGAAAAAAAAAATTGGTTTCCAGAATTTCATACTTGGAGAATTTGGTTGGTGGTGCAGTCTCAAAGGGGTCATTTTCACTTACAGTCCTGTCAGCCTCACAAGACACACATGGTTTACATTGTTACAGAAAAGCTAATTTTTCTCTGGTCACATGCGTTGCCTCAGACAGCCCATACACATTTCATATTTGCCAGCTAAACGGTTTCTGATGTAGGTTGTGGCTAAGACAAATAGAATTTTATAGTAAATGCCAGTCAGTATTTTGCCCTACTTGTTTAACAGCTTTTCATTTCATAATATTGCTTCTCATACTTTTCCTTTGCTTCTTTCACCTAAAACTCTCATTACCTTAGTCAAATTCTGCTGAGCTCCAGTACAAGTTGGGGGGCCTGAGGATTAGAAGAGAAACTTGTCTTAAACAGACAGCCGGTCAAGGAAGGAAAAAGCTAAAGCTGGGGAAAAGACAAATATGCCTCCTGCCAAGATTTCTTAAAATTTTGCATATTTCTGCTTCAATAGCAACTCTTTCAAGAATTCATTCTCTAATTCCTTGGTGCAGAAGACCTGAGAACTCTGTTTCCTTGCAGATGACACTCGAGGTACAAGGAGGTCAGAAATTGTACATTTCCACCCCAGCTATAGGTCAGGGTGGAGTTGGTACCTAGGCTGAACCAGTCAAGAACTCAGCGTTGCTGGAGGAATCAAGGCAACACGTCCTCACTCGTCCTCACTGCCTCTGTTCCCTTTCTCCAAACCCCCATATCCTCTAGGTCAGGATTCCTCACAGGGGTGTTATTGACATTTTGGGCCAGGTAACTCGTTATTGTCAGGATTATATTGTGCCTTATAGTGTGTTTGGCTGCATTTCTGGCCAGCATCTCCTGGCCCGGTTGTGTAAAATATCCCCAGACTCTTCCAAAAGTCTCCTGGGGAGGGGAGAGGTATGTTGATTGTCCCTAGTTGACAACCCTTGCTCTAGTTGGGTGACTTAATTTGAGCAAATAATTGCTGTCCTGATTGGGGGCTGTGGATGAGCAGAACTCCAGAGTGCGGGCTGTGGCAGGAGTGGAGTTTCAGGTAACGGGCAGAGGATGATACCGAAGCGGGAGGGGCTCAGGTCTGGGTTTGCTGTACTAGTCGAAACATTTTTGTTTGCGGTTCTGACCAGGCAACTACCTAATAGAAATTAAGATGTATTCATCTAAGTACTTTACGTATATCTTCCTCCTATGATGAACTTAGGATAATGGATGATACTATGGGTGTACATAGTGTCATAGTATTATCAGCCCTGTTTTACTGATGGAGCCTGAAGCACAGAGGAGTTAGGTGAGCTGCATAACTGCCAGCATGAGGCAAAGTCAGGATTCACATCTCTGCCATCTTACGCCTGAGTCCAGGCCCCTGAGCACTGTGCAAGGCCTTCTCCCCTCCCCAGAGCCGAGCTAGGTAGGACCTGGAGTCTTCCACACACTGCGTACCTTTCTCAGCGTCCCCGCCGTCAGCACGTTGCCTCTCACTTCCAGATCGGCTCTTTGTTGCCCTGCTTGTGACACGGGAGGCGGACCCCGTGAACACCTCTCTTTTGTCAGCTGGCATGATGTTAATTAAGCTTTGTTGCTGGAGGGACGCCATAGCGCCGAGGGCCTTTGTTTCCTGGGTTGGTGTGTCCCTGTGTTGCTGCTCCTGCAGTGCTTGCTTTGGGTGCCGGACTCCCACTGGCCTTTGCCTGCAGAAAGCACTGCCCCATGCAGCTTCCTGTGTAGTGGGTCCGCGGATCATTCAACAACACTGCTATGGGTGCTTCCTGGATTCCCAATGAGTGCAGTGACACTTGGGCAGGTACACTCCTGGCAAGATAGTTGGCACCTCTGATGGGAGCTCCCCAGTGTTCCCAGGTGAGCTGTTTTGCTGTCAGGGGGGCCCAGCAACACCCTCTCCAATGAAGGAGGTCTGAATCTCAGCCTCAAGGGTGAGGGAGGCTCTTATTTTGTTTGTTTGTTTTGTTTTGAGACAAGAGTCTTGCTCTGTTGCCCAGGCTGAAGTGCCATGACCTCAGCCTAGCTCACTGCAACCTCAAACTCCTGGGTTCAAACGATCCTCCTGCCTCAGCCTCCTGAATAGCTGGGACTACAGGTGCCTACCACTATGCTAGATTTTTTTTCTACTTTTGCTAGAGATGGGGTCTCGCATTTCTCAGGCTGGTCCCAAATTCCTGAGCCCAAGCAAGCCACTGCCTTGGCCTCCCAAAGTGCCAGGATTACAAGTTTGAGCCACGGTGTCGGCCAGGCCAGCTCTTTTAAACTTGTTCCTTCCTGGGTACTTGGCCTTGATTCTAGTAGTGACTATTTCTGTATCTGCTGTTCCTGAGTTCTTTAGAGTTCTCACCCTTGTAGTGAATCCCCTGGTACTCATTATGTCTTTCTTCCTTTTTTTTTGAGACAGAGCCTCAAGCTGTTGCCCTGGGTAGAGTGCCATTGTATCACAGCTTACAGCAACCTCCAACTCCTGGGCTTAAGTGATTCCCTTGCCTCAGTCTCCCAAGGAGCTGGGACTACAGGCGCCACCACAACACCTGGCTACTTTTTGGTTGTAGTTGTCAGGCCCGGGCTGGATTAGAACCTGCCAGGGTGTATGAGGCTGGCACCTTAGCAGCTTGAGCATTTTTTTTTTTGTGGATCTATCTTCCCCACATAAATTGTTAAAGCTTCCCCATTAAATTATTCTGTAGTTGGCTCGGCGCCTGTGGCTCAAGAGGCTAAGGCTCCAGCCATATACACCTAAGCTGGCGGGTTCAAATCCAGCCTGGGCCCGCCAAACAACAATGATGGCTGCAACAAAAAATGGCCAGGCGTTGTGGCAGGTGCCTGTAGTCCCATCTCCTTGGGAGGCAGAAGCAGGAGACTCGCTTGAGCCCAGGAGTTGGAGGTTGCTGTGAGCTGTGATGCCACGGCACTCTACCCAGGGCAACAGTTTGAGGCTGTCTCAGAAAAAAAAAAAAAAATTATTCTATGGTTACTTTCTCCTGCCTGGAACCCATATAAAAATGCCAGGCATTATTCCGAATGCTTTGCAAATATTAACTTACTGAATCCTTATAACAACCCTCCTGCAAGGTAGGTGTGGTTACCTGCCCCATTTTCCATGGAGAAAGCCAGATAATGAGATGTTTAGAAATGTGCTCAAGTTTACACAGCCAGTAGGTGGAGGGGCCTGGTCTTGAATCCAGGCAGGCAGCCCGAGGGTTGTACCTCAGGTGTTCTCTTTCCTCTTCCCATCTCCTCTAGAATTGTTTTGCTGGATTATTTTGCACAAGCCCAATTTAGAATCCAGAATTTTCTAGAGGTATCAGAGTTGATCACTCATTCATATCTTCTCCTCCTTTTAATCAGCCTCCTTTTACGAAGCACCTACTCTGTGTCAGACGTTGGCAGAAGGGTAATGCCATTATTGTCTGGCTCATTGCACAATGGTGGTTATTTACAGAATTTGTGTGTTCTCTCAAAAGACCAGGAATAGTTAATCTAATTCAGATTTAAGCACCTGGGGTTAAAAATAGGATAATTTTCTGTTTTTGACAAGGAGCTCTTTTTTTACGGTTATTTTCTGTAGAAACTCTTAATTTGGTTATTACTGCAGTCATGGTCCTGACTTTTTTTTTTTTTTTGCTAGAATTCTACATATGTTCTCAATGTATTGTTTTGTAGCAGTTGTGTGTGACAATTTCTTCAATGAAACTAGAACTTAGTAGTAGCAACAGGAGCCCCAACTGAGCTTTAGGAAAAAGCGGGGATCACAGATGAAAGGGCTTCTAAAAATTAGTCATAAAATGTTTGTAGGAACCTTGTGTGAAGAGAACAACTTTGCATGTTTCTCAAAAGGAATGACTCGATCCAGACAGGACAGCCTTTGCCCTCAGGGCTGCTAGAATGAGATTAAACACTGGGTTCGACTGATCTGCCTGCAAGGATAAGAAACCTGGTTCTTTAAACCGAAGAATAGACAGGAAACTGTCTTAGGATTTATAAAGCCTTTTTGGAAAAAGCAAAAGGATGAAAATAAACCCCTCTTTGTAATGGCTTATAAAGAATAGTATTAAAATGCTTCTTCAAATTCTTATCTAATTAACGAGAGAATCACCGGGACTTAGCAACTCTTCTTAATTTTTCTCACAAAATTAGAGCAATTGAGATGATTCAGTATTTTCGGGAAAATGCTGGAACAATGTACCAGGTCTGTCAATTAAGTTTGAGAACTCATCCTAGAAAAAGTGCTATGTGCCTCATAGCTGAGTATCACCAGAGTCGCTTTTGAAGTGCCTCGCTGGGGAAGCCGTGCGCTGACACCAGCACCTAGGCCACCCTTCAAACAGTTTTAGAACTCTTTTTTCTGCACTGACCGTCAGAGCTGTCATACAGCACACAAAAACATGCAACAACAATAATGAAAGCCACTCAGCCAGACACTGCCACACATCACCATGAATAAGGCATGGCTGTGAGACATCACATAGGCACGTGGTGGTGAGTTCTCGGACTTAATTGTCAGACCTCATAGGACAATGACAGCTCTGATGGTCATTCCAGAAAAAGAGTTGCTTTGAAGGGTGAACTAAGTGCTGGTGTTGGTCCATAGCTTCCCAAGAGGCGTACTTCAAAGGCGACTATAGTTGATATTCAGCAATGAGCTTTGCAGCAATTTTTCTAGAATGAGTTCATGAACTGAATTGTCATATCTCATATTAGCCAGTGGGATTGTCTTTCCTTTTGTTTTTTCTTTTCTTTCTTTCTTTTTTTTGTCTTTTGCTATTTTATAGTTTGCTTAAGAAATTTAAGAACAAGTGACTAGCTCAACCTTTTGCTTCATTGTTAATACCCAGGGGTAATCTGGGGTCCTGGCCCACCTATGCCTGAATTTCAAGTGCAGCCTCGGAAACAAGTACAGTTGATACGAAGGTGCCATCACAGGTTTCATGGATGCCATCACTGGAATGTCTACTGAGAAATGGAATTTTACCATCTCCAGACACACGAGGGCACTCACAAATAGGAGCTCTGGGTGCGTGTGCAGACAGCGAGAGAGGGGGGCAGCCGTCTGTCGAAGGTAGTGGGGAATTGACGCCTCTCCCTCTCTGGTTGCAGACCTTCCTGGGAGGATTGTGGTAGGAAGAGAACTATGCGGGCCCTCTATGCCTACTTCTCATGGCTAAATCAGGACTGAGCTTCAAAACTGGCCTCTCAGACAGTCAACATTCCTGAGTCTGTTATGTTGGCAAAAATCTGCTTGTAGTCTGGAAACTTTCCCTACTAACCTTATTTGATGTTGCTTCTCTGAGAATGTTTAATTAGAATCTCTTTTTCTGAGGCCAGCGGAATTGAACCACTTGTGAACTGAGCTTTAAATTGGATATGCTGCATTTCTTTCCCCAAACTATTGTATAGCCCCCCTGGAGAGTGACTTGTGTTTAACTATGTCTTGCTGCATTAAGCCCCTCTGGGATAGGATTAGCAGGACAGAGCCGGAGTATGTAGAGATTCTCACATGAAACGTAAATTTGGAATGTAATTGGGAACCAGTTGGGCGGTTTGGATTTCACAGACAGTCTTGGTGGAAGATCCGTGTGGCACAGTGCAGGTGAGTTTTAAAGTTATTCAATCTTCATGAGTATTAAACTGTTTCCACTTCTACCAGGCAAATGTTTACAAGAGAATCTGTTCTTTTGACAACTATGCATTAAGCAGAGTGATTAGAGTGTTTGGAGCCCTTGGAATTTTTTTAAGAAACTGCAAATATTTTAAAAGAATGGCAGAGTATGACCCAGTTTTCTAGGATCACACCAATGGTTCTGCCAGACCAGATGAAGATATGGAATGCAGCATTTAAATGGCCTGACATTGGCACTAAAATATCAAAGTCACCGTTTCAAAAATGCTAATTAGTGAACGTTCACATGTTCTGTCAGGTCTATAAAAAAGGCATGAATCTAAGAAAAATGTAACCAGGTCTTAACACTTTTTAGCATTCTTTTGTTTCTTTTTGGAGACCTGGAAGTGTTTGCTATGTGCTTAGGAATGAATGGGTGTAAAGGGCAACATGGGGGAGCGAGTTCCTGGAAGAGTGGTTGTGTCCAACTCTTGACTTCACAGGGCAACTCCACTTTTTTCTTGTTGTTGTTGTTGCAGTTTGGCTGGGGCCGAGTTTGAACCTGCCACCCTTGGAATATGGGGTGGGCGCCCTACCCATTGAGCCACAGGCATTTTTTTTTAACCTTGTTGCAAGAATTATTTGACTCATCTTTAAAGCTGTCACATTCAAACTGACATTTTTCAGTGGCGAGAGCAAAACCTTACTACACAAAAATTGTGTCAAAATCCTTCTGTCTTGAAATATACGAAATCAGAGCCTCAGGTGGGGTACACCAGGACTGGAGTCCTGAAATTTATCTTTCTTATTTGAACGAACAACTCTTCCCTCCTTCCGGAATGTGACTTAACATTTGGAATTCTTATTAAATCTCTGGGCACACCCAGAACCCTCAGAAGGCTCTCCACAGAGAGAGCAAACATCCTCCTGCCCTTGGCAAAAGAACAAATAGATGCTTGCATGGCTTGCAGCCTCAGCTGCTCGGGCTGCTCTATGGAAGAGAATCAGTGAACCTGGTTTGCCAGGAAAAATGTTAATGTTGAGCTGAGAATAAGCGTTAGCACGTGAAAGTAGCCAACAAATCTGTAGGATACGTTAGTGCAAAGGAAGCAGAGCCCAAGCTGGACTAACCTGCAGTGAAAGACAAAGGAACGAGGGTTCTCTGGACTGTGGGCCTCTCCGCATCCATCTCCCTTCCCAGGCAGCAGCCCTTCTCCACACAGCCCTGGTGCTCCAGGGAGCTGGCCAGGCTCGGGCTGCAGGGCTGGGCTCTGATTAGTCTATGCTAGGTAGCCCATCCCATTCACTGCTCTCCCCACTTCCATGACTGCTTTAGGGAGAGGTCTGCAAGCAATTCGGAATGCAAATTAGTAATGCTCCCATGCATGCCCAGGGTCTATAGAAAAGGCAATAAACTGGGGAAATGTAATTTCTTAACATTTTTTTTTTTTAGCACTTTTTTGTTTCTTTTCGGTGAACCAGGGTGTTTGTTATGTGCTTAGGAATGCGTTTGTACTTTCTTAACCCCAAAAGCAACATGAGGGAGTGAGTCAAAGTTAAGAGTGGTTGGGTCCAATTCTTTGCTTGGACTTCTAAGAAAGATAATTGCTCTAGGTAGAAGTATCTTTTCTCTTCTGGATAGTGTGTGGAAAGAGACTTGTGTCTTGGGAGCCAGCAGGCCATTGGTCACCATTCTGAATAAATGTCAGCCTAAGGAGGAAGGGAGATGTGAGATAATTGAAAGAAAGGAGCTGAAACCCTGATCAAGTTGGACCCAGTTGGATTTTTTTACTCACTGAACCAATAAATTCTCTCTTTATTAAGCTAGGCAGATCCAATGTTTGTTACTTGCAACCAAAGCCTGCCCTGTGGTGTCTAAGATTATTGGGAAGAGTATCCACATATCTTACCTCTGTAACCTAAATGAAACAGCATTATTTTTTCAGAAAGAGCAAGTGTCCCAAGGGAAACAGTTTAGTACAGAGCTTTGAGCCACAACCTCTAGTCTCTGAAGTTTTCTCAAAAGTATAATATGTTCAACAATAAGGTGGGTATCAAAAAGAAACAAGACAGATATCAAATGCAGCATATTTTAATTTGTTTCAAATAAAGCAATATATGTATATATATATTTTTCAGAAAAACACCAGATGTTAAATTCTACAAAAGCGCACGTGTCCTCAGCAGATCATGTTTGTCTGATCATTAAGAATTCTTTTTTTTTTTTTTAACATTAACTCTCTAAAGACAATCAATAGACTGACATCACCGCTACAACATAGGTTGCTAACTGAGCCTCTGATCTTCAGCCACATCTTGATTTTCCTAACAAATGAGTAAATACTGCCTGGCTAAAATGCTGCAAAGTCTTGATGAGAGAAAGCGTCAACAGATCAAGCAAAGCCATGAAAATTATGAAGCAAGCTAGAGCTGATTATTAGAATTAGTAAAAATGATTACAGAGAGGATGGCACGACCATACAGGATTTGTATATTCTGATTGACTCTCTTTTGGCAGCGAATTGGGTCAGCACCTTGAGCAGGGAACCAAAGTGAGTGACAACTGCTCTTTTTTCTCCTAGCTCAGGCCACCAATGTCACAGCAGGGACTGAGAGGACCGTGGTGTCTGTCGAGACTTCTATTCTCGTGGGGCAGAGATTGCACTGTGAGACCCTCCCCATGTTACCCCGGAAGGGCCTGGCCTCGGAGGCGTCTGGAGCGTGCTGCCTTCTTCGGGGCTTTTCAGAATAGGTTGGGGCCTCAGGGGTCTTTGTCCCCAAGGAGGCCTCTTGATTTTTGGTGCCGCCTTTGTTTTTGGGGCGGAAGCCGTTGTGCGGCTGTCTCCTGTGTTCATGGCGGGCATTGCCCTTCCCCATCGGATCAGCTTCGTTTCCACCGCCCTGGGACTTGGCAGGCCCATTTAGCCTGTTATGATACTGTGGATGAAATCTTCGTCTTTGGCTAGAAGACCCATTCTACCAAAAGAGAAGAGAGATAAGTATCAGATGCCAGCAAAACACAGATGACACCAGTAGACATCAGGGAAACCAAATCTCTAAGCCACAGGTAAGCTTCTTTTCTTTTTTTTTTTCCTTACATCTCAGAATATAAAAACATGAAAATGAGGTCAAGCAGACAAAATCTTTAATCTTAAAGAATAGTGGATTGTCTTGTAAATGGAACTGCAAGAAAATTACTGATGCTGAAAGAGGTTACAGGAGCAGAAGACAGACAGTTCAAAACTGGGCCAAATCAAATCCTTAAAGAATGCTTAAAATATAGCATAACAAAATGTAACACAGGGGAAGGGTAATGATGATTCTCTACCTTGAAAATTTCTAAGACATTCTAAGTTCTAAGACATAGACTACCAATGAGAATTCTAATTATATATGTACCTAAAAGAAAAAAAGTAAAATTCCATATGCAATTTTTCTTTTTTAAAGCCGTTTTTCTAATTTATTTCAAAACAAACATCATCGGAGTTCAGAAATATTATCTTTGGCAAATACAGGGATGAAGTGTATTTGGTAGATCTTGGTGGGATGTGGAGGTAAGGTGTAATTTCACAGAGGTAATCAATTTCAAAGTTTTTGCAGCACTAAGCAAACAAAATTTGAAGCTTCATCCTGATAAATTATTCCTTCAACAAATCAGCAACCAAAAACAAATAGATGAGAAATAAGGATGTAATGAATTAAGCCTCTCTGTCCCTCCACAAAGGAAAGATCTCTGAACTCCCCAAGGTAAATAAAAGCCAATGCAGTGTGCCAGGCACCCAGCGAGGAGCTTAGCATGCATCCCCCACTTAGCACCACTGTCACCCATGAAGACATCCACCTTGTTTTGTAGATGCAGGTAACGCATATAAGGGACTCGCCCAGGGTCCATACTTGGATAATAATGGAGCCATTCCTACTTTATGGGTTGTCTCTTAACAAAATTCCTAAGTGGGTTGTTACATGAACACAGATCTTCATTGATAATCAAATGTCTATTATTGAAGCCTGTACTTTCCTGAGTTACAAATACATAAAGTTCCTAATTTGTGCACTTTGATTAGATGGTATGGGTGTAGGGCAGACTACCCCCAATCACTTAGGGCTCAGGGCCAGAGCACAAACACAGGCCCACAAACATTCACGTCTGAATACCATCTTCCTACCTCCTGCTTCCTCCCCACTGTGAGGGGGCCTCCCACACATGGCTGTGGGTATTCCCACCTGCATACTTACAGTTTACCCCCACTCCTGCAAATAATCACCCTCTGGACCTGTAGCACAGTGTTCTGACTAAGATATTTGAGTATATTTCAACTTGAATGAGCCATCACCTAACCAGGAAAAACCTGAGCTGCAAAGGTATCTACATAGATGGCATTGAATTCGGCCTCATTTGTTTTTAAAGAAATTGTGAAAAGGAAACTCTAACACTAAATTTTAGACTTAGTTTTAGCATGGTGTTTAATACTGAACAAAGAAAAAAAGCTGTGAAGATGTATTTAGACTATAAGTTACACAGAGTTGATTATGATCTTTAATCAGTGAGTCAGTGGCATCCTCCTTATAAAAGTGTTATTTTAAAGCTCAGGAAGGTTCAGGGCCTGCCTGGCAGTATCATTAATGGGAATTCTGAAAGGCCAAGACAATACAACTTAACAGGGCACCTGATAGAAAACTAGCATTTTAAAATACAAAAGGAGTCTTTTTCTTAGAGATTATGAAAGGTGACTTTATAGCATTCCCAACTTCCATATCATCAGATTCCATTTCTTGTTAATTCTCCAATGAGAAAGAGGAAATCACCTCCCAAAGATATCATGGCAAGGCAGGAGAAAAGGAAGCTTGTTCTTTAGAAACCTGTATTTTAGAGGTCACAAGAGATAAGAATAAATAACATCATTTTGAAATGTATTTTCTTTCCTGAAATCTTAAGAGAAGGGAAGTTTGCACTAACTTTGGTCTCTTACTGATAAGTGAAACAGAAGAGGGAATTAAAAGATGTTATAGCATGGTGGTGCCCATAGCTCAGTGGTTATGATGCCAGCCACATATGCTGAGGCTGGTGGGTTTGAACTCAGCCTGGGTCAGCTGAAACAACAAATGACAACTTCAACAACAACAAAAAAACAGCCAGGCATTGGGGTGGGCGCCTGTAGTCTCAGCTACTTGGGGATTCTTTTGAGGCAAAAGAATCGCTTAAGCTCAAGAGTTTAAGGTTGCTGTGAGCTATGATGTCAGAGCACTCTACCGAGGGCAACAAAGTGATACTATATCTCAAAAAAAAAAAAATGAAAAGATCTTATAAAACAAATGCCAGTTTCCTCTCATTAGTAGTTTCAGCGACCAAGTTCTGAATCTTGTCCTTTCCACGTGGGTCCTTATAGGATGGTGGCCTCAAGGGCATGAGAAGAGTCGTCTCTGTTTGGTGGATTCTGCTGATGCCACCGATGGTGCACACAGGCCACCTCTTCCACACCGGCAAGCCCCTGTGAAGCCTGTGCTGGAGAGACCAGGGTGGCTCCCGTGTGGGCCAGCCAGGCAGTGCTGCTGGCGTGGGGAGGTGGTCGGGCAGCCTGGCTGTGCTCCCCCTCAAGCTCAGCATCTGGCAGTTACTGTTTGTTTTCTTCCCTGGGACCCCTGCAGGCAATCCCAGGTGGCCCCCCAGAGTGGCGTGGCTTACCTGCTTGTTAGCTGGCATGGGCTGGTGAGAGGGGTCTGCGGTGCTGGGAAGGCTGCTCACCATTTTGGGGTTTGCTGCTTTGCCCTCGGAGGGCCTGTTGTGATTGGATGATTTCCGGGAGAAGTTACTCTGTTTCCCAGAGGTTGCTGTGTGAGCGTTCAGCAGAGGCAGCAGGGAGCTGCAGGGAGTTCTTGAAGAATAGTTGTTCTTTGGATGTGTAACTGCAACAAGAAAGTGCTTGGTGTTGTGGGTTGCACCTCGAACACTGCTGCCTCAGTAGCCCGTTAGGAAATACAGGGAGATGAAGGAATTGTCAGGAGCACCATAGAAGCATTCTGAAAAGTTTTCTTGTGGTTGTGAAAGACATCATTTGAGAGGGCACCTTGGCACTTAGAGATCACCATATTTCTCTTGTGGGAATTACTGAATTGTGATGATAGCATTATCATCCAAGTTGGGAGACATTTGTACGACAAATAAGAAAATAAGACACATCTGAGCAACTTAAATATTACTTTTTAGGTCAGGGACCACTAAGGGAAGAGAGAGAATGAGACCTTGCGGGTCCCTCTTTGGGTATGTCTGCAAATGCACTCTGCTTTTCAGGTTGGCCAATGCCAAATTCATTCTCAGCGCCCTGAGCAGACCCCTAGACCAGTAGGTACTGTACAGACACAGGAAGACCGGGAGCTACACGGACACTCCACGTTATGCGCGTCCCCTCGAGTACTCCATTAGAACTATGGTACCCGGCCTTTCAGCAGCCCCATTCTCTGCAGCCTCCTGCACATGTGCAGCGCTTCCAAGGCCACGGGCAAGGCGGAGGATCAGGCAGACCCCTGCCAGGGCCTGGGGCTCAGGCAGGTCTGTTCAGTGTTTATTGTTACCACGCCTGCTAGTTTGGAAAGTGGTTTCTGACAGGATGCTTTTTATGTGATTATGCTGAATTGGGACCAGAGGAAATCAATTCGAGGATAAAGCCCCTTTCATAGTTCACCAGACTCTGACTGCTAGGCTGGACAGCAAGACTTTTCTTTGAATCTTAAAATTGTCACCAATTTTTAAAAGCCATTTTCTTCACTCCTTTTGTTGGATCAGACTTAATCCCCCAGTTTTGCTAGAGGATCAGGAGGGACCAGTGGGGATCACAAAACATTGGAAATGGAAAGGACAGGGGCATAGCTTTAGTCTGTCATTTTATAGGTAAGGTGTGACAGCGGGTTGGGGCTGCCAAGCATGACGGGGGATTTCTGTGGCTGTCGTGCTCACCAGATTCCGTTTCATGGGGTCATTATTTCCTACAGCTCAGAGACTGCTGCTTCCGGGTTAGTAGGGGGACGGCTCTCAAGGTGCTCCCAATAAAGCCAAGGAAGAAAGGGTCTTTGGAGGACTATTGCCTTTCACAGTGGACACCTGTAATAATTGTTAAGAGATGGTTTCTCCCACTAGATGGCACTTGCAGTGCTCTGGAGAAAAGCGGGTAAGTGGCACCTCCCCCGGCCACCCTGCGACAGCCGCAGAAGTGCTCAGTATCAGCATCCTGCTCCCCATCAGGGGACTGGAAATTAGGGTGGCCCGTGACACTTCCAGCTGGGAACCAGGCTGCTTTTCCTTAGACATGGGCAAAGGCTGGGGATGAAGAGTGGCGAATAGGTAGTAGATGCTTTTATAAAGGAGGGCACATACAGGAATAAAAATAAAAATAAGAGAAGCGCAGTCAGAAAATCAGACAACTGCCAAAGGTGTGTGAACAAGGATGCTCACAGCAGTACTATTTTTGTGGTAAAAAAACTGGAAGCAGCCTAAATGCTACAGGACTGGTTATATCAATTATATTTAAAAGAATTATCAGTTAAATATATTGACACGGGAAAATGTCTACCATAGACTGTGACGTGATACAAGCAAATCGTATTACTTTATGAGGATACAGTACAGGCAATTAGAGTATAACACAAAATGCAGCCACATCTCAGTGTTCAGCTGGCTGAGGCCGCAGATGGCTCATGTTCCTTTCCTCCTTGTGGCCATCCTTAAAACCACTTCCATGCTTAGTCTCCTCTTCCTCTTAGGTGGGCTGGTGGAAGGGAATAATAGTGGCCAATTTTGTCGTACATTAGCCGCTCTAATTAAGGCTTAATAGGGAACAAGACTCAAGCTAATGGCTGCACGAAGTCTCTCATTATCTGCACCCCTGGCTCAGCGCAGAGGACCCAGGGCGGGGCTCAGGCCACTGCAGTGGGGCAGGCACAGCAGCTGGGCCCCGCACAACAATAGCTGATTGTTCCCAGACTTATTAGGGATAGACTCGCTCTCTGCCTAACGGGTTTCTGTAGAACCAAGGCTGTTTGAAATCAGAGAGGCAGTTTATCTGGCGGTGCTTAAGAAAAGTTTGCAGAAAGTAGGAACTAGTTGACCTGTTCTGTTCCGCTTAATAAATCCTGGAGATTACTGATGGGCAGTGGCATTTGAAGACTTTAAGTTCAAATCCTGACATTTCTAGTGACTTGTGTTATGGGTGTAGATCATTCAATTTCTTTAGACCTCACTTTAGCCCCCTGGGGGAAGGCACACCTGACATTTCTGTTATCAACTCCAAATAGCACCGTGCTTACTCAGGCAGAATTATTGAACAAGTAGGCAAAACTTACTTTCTCCGCAGAGCATGATTTGGGCCTTCAGCTGTTCAATGTCACAGGAGAATCGGGCAGCCTTCCCGAGCTCTTCATCATATTTACGCTCGCTGACAAAGTGCTGGAGGGAAGAGAAGTAGAGCAGGAGCCCCACAATTACAGATTCATTCACTCGGTTCTCTGGGTGCCCAATGATGGTGCTGGCCGGGGGGGATCATTCCAGCCTGGCACTGTGCAGCTCCATTAAGTCAGCCTTGGTTCTGACCTGCCTGGAGCATGATCAGTTTCTTGTCTAGGGAGTATGTGAGGGTCCTGTCTTTCTCCTGTCTGGGATTAGATCAAATGTGTGTCTGACTCATCTATGTGACCTTTCAGCACCTATTGCCTTCCTTCTAGAAAATTTTCGGGCAGGGTCTTCCTAGTTTGGCCAAGCACCTGCTGAGGTATTAACTGTAGAGAGAAGACATGTCACTCTTCCTAGACAACTATCCCGATTGCAACAGGGAACCAGAAAGTCCAAAAAGCCTTAAGTGCCTAGAAAATATGATCTTGAATGGCAAAATTGCAAGTGCTGTTAAAGAAACTGGGAAAGATTATTTCTCAATTCATTTAAAATTAAGATGTGTGTTAGAGGACAGAGTGAGAAATACAGAAATAACTATGAGTCAGTCCCTCCTTGAGTTTACCGGGGCGTTTAGCACATGACAAGGGAAACATTAAGTACAATACAAGGTAGAATGCAGTTGGTGTTTCAGGACTATAAAAGAGGAAGAAATTATTTCCTACTGAGGGAACTGGAAAAGAGTTATATAAAAGGGAACATTTGAGCTGGAACATTAAAAAGTATGATTGAACACTTACCAGACACTGACCAAATTCTTAAGATAATCTCATTTCCATCTGACTGAGTTAGTATGAAGTCAACACTATTATAATCTCTATTCCACAGATCAGGGAATTGAGGTTCTAAGAATCTAGAAGAATATATCATTTATTCAAGGTCACAGAAGTAGGAAATTCTGCAGCTGTGCTGTTTCACTCCAAAGCCTGTGCCATTAACCATTTTATGATGAGTGAGATTTTGATGGGCAGAAATGAAACTTGAAAGATGAGTTGATTTCAACAAACCAGGAAGCTGGCAATAAAGGTTGGAATATATATTGAAGTTTAGTCATGGATTTTATTCTGAGGGGAAGGATGGCTCATACTGGGGGAGACCACATCTGCTTTGGGGTGTAACTCTGGTCTTGGTGGAGGATGAAGCTGGGGGGAAGAGGACAGAGGCAGAAAAACAGAGGCCATTGAAGTGGGCTAGTGGGAGGCAACAAAATGCCAGAACCGAAAAGTGAGAGGGAAATACCCACCATGTGTTCTCTTTGATGCCTAACAGGAGGGAGGGGCCCAAAAAGTCAGTGGCCGCATTCTACCATCCCCAACCAGTTTTATGCCCTAGTGAGCAGACAGTGTTTGAAAGCTTACAGCAGGCCAGGCACAGTGGCTCATGAACTCTGGGAGGCCAAGGTGAGTGGATCTCTTGAGTTCAGGAGTTCCAGACCAGCCTGAGCAAGAGCAGGACTCCATCTCTACTAAAAATAGAAAACCTAGCTGAGTGTAGTGGTGCATGCCTGTAGTGCCAGCTACTCGGGATGCTGAGGCAGGAGGATCTCTTGAGCACAAGAGTTTGAGGTTGCTGTAAGCTATGATGATGCCAGGGCACTCAACCCAGGGCAAAAGAGTTGAGACACAGCCTCAAAAAAATAAAAAAAAAAAGCTAGTAGCATCGGAGTCTTGCAACCATTCTAGTTTACTAGCAACTGGAGGGTATGTGCATGTATGTGAGCTTAGTATACTGGGTGAAAAAGAGGAGGATAAGAAGAATTTATAAACAGCATCTTCCTATTTTGTTGTAAATACTTCTTGTTGCCTTCCTGGTAGCCATATCCCCTTCTGGTAATTGTAACCTGATGTGGTTTTGAAGATCTACCATCTTGGAGGGTTTGTCAATCAAGGTATCACACCCTCTCTGGACCAAAGGATGGATGTGATCCGGTGGAGGCCAATGAGAGGCTTTCCCTTGGGGATGTGATCAAATAGGGCAGGAAAAGGGCTGATGATGTCTGGGGGGTCCATGCACTCTGAACTTTGTCTCTTAATTTTTGCTTCCTGAGCCATCTTAGTTTCTGCCTAACTGTAGACCTGGGTCTTCAGATTGCACTCTGCTTTGGTGACCTACACTCAACATTTTTTCAAATTCTGCTTGTTCTTGAGGTGAGGAAGGGTCAGCTTCTATTGCTTGCAACGGAAGAAATCTAACAAAAACAATACGTGAGGGCAGTATTCCTATTGAAAAAGCAACTAAGCTAGAAAAGGATATAGAGAAAGAAGTCATGGGTTGGATGGTTTATAATCCTTACTGTTTGTTATACTAACTTAGTACTTGCTGTGTGTTTATATGCCTATGCATGTGTTTATATACATACATACAAATTACACAGTGTGAAAATAATATCCCCCATCCCAGCCATAATTCATGGTTGAGTACACTTTATTTGGGTTGGTCTCCAATGATGAAGAAAACAGCTTGTACCTCTCCTTTGCAATCATGTAGGCCTTCAAACTACATTGTACTGAAATACAGTGACTAGGTGGTTCTTCACCCTTTCGTATTCTCTATTTCAACCCTGGGAAAGAGGGCTGGGTGTACAATGTCAGGTCCTCAGAGAGCAGCACTCTGTGGGTGCAAAACAAATGCACTGGGGATCCGGTCTCTGGCTCAGGGTTGAGGGTGTGATATTTTAGAACTGACCTTAATTTCTGCCCTGAGTTCGGCCAGCTGCATCTCTGCCATCTGACTGGCTAGATCAGTAAGCCTCTTTAGTTCTTCTGCTTTCTTCTGACGAGCAGTCAGGATTTCCACTGCCAAAAAAGAAGGAATAACATGTTAGGGCCAGAGATTTAAACATATTAAATGACCTAATTTCTTGGAGACAGTTCTCCCTCCACAGACTAATCGCTTTGTTTTCCGAGTTGGTCACCCAGGCGGGTTCACCCTTGGTACTCATTCCCAGCAACCCATTTCCTCGTGTCCTTATCCACCAATCCCCAAACTAAACACAGTCCCTTCTGATTCACTGTGCACCCACGCTCTTTATTTTCGCCATTAGCGTCTGGTCTCACTTACTTAATTTAGACTTTCAAAATTTGTGAGTTACTCAGCATATGTATCTGTGAAAAAAGATACTTAGTAAAATCCTATCTGAATGATATTGCAAAGATAGGGAGTCCACTAAGCAAAAATCACTCTGTATGTACTACACTATTAAATTCAAACAGCATCAGAACTTCTGAACTTTCACACATACTCACTTGGGCAACTAGCTGTGTTATTGGAATTTGATATAAAAGTTTTATTTTATTAGGTTTTTGTGTGTGTGAGAGCTGAAAAATGTCTCTGCTTTTGATGCTCTGCAGATAAGTTTCCATTTTGCAAAGACAGAAATTCCAGACCAGTGTTTTAGGTCTTTGTTATAAGTATCCCCAAAGGGAAATTTTCAAGAATGAGTCAAGCCAGCTTGAACCAGATTCATGTGCAATCTTTAGCATTTGCGCATGTACCGAAGACCCCAGGGAGTTCTCTGGCGCTGCATTTTCACACATCTGTCAGATGAATAAAAGATTCAAATAGATGTAGTTGCCCATAGGTTAAATTTGTGTATGTATGGGCATGTATGTTTCCCAAAAGATTATGGAACTCAGAAACAATGAACACAAACACATAGGGTGAGATTCAAGGATGAAGTATAATAGACTTGTAGCCCTCTAATCAACTCATATACGAATTGCCTTCATTTCCTCCGTGCTATGGGCGCCAAGCCCAAGGATCAACTACTTTATTAGACCAGATGCACAACATATGTGTAGAACCAATTAACATGGTTTCTGATTTTAAGAGTTCTTAATGTATAAAATGTCAAAAAAAAGTTATTTCAGATAAAACTCAGATAAAAGTATAGAATCAAGCAAGAGTTAGGATTCCCTGAAAACTTAAACTATTTTTCAGACAGACTGAGAGACATTATCTTTTTATGGTGATATCCATGTTGGGAAGTCCATAAAATAATTAATTTTAACTCATAATCTAAAATCATCTGCCAAACAATGCTCACTATGCTTTGACTACTTACCCAGGGCTCTCTCTTTGGTCCCCAGGTACAATGCCATGTAGCTGGGCAGACTGCTCTGCACCTAATGATCTTCAGAATATAGAGGAGCTAGTGAAAAATGTGCCAGATGATGGGAGTGGAAGGCACTCGCACTGGAACGTAGACATAGGTTTCTTGGTTGGACCTGAGGTCACAAAAAGGTGGCCAACTATCCTTTTTGGTCAGAGTACCTAAGTCTTGTTTGGATTACATATTACTTTTACAAAATAAATGTCCACATTAAAAATTAGAATAGTCCATTTGAAAGCTGAATTTATGGAATCTCTTAAAATACTGGAGCTTCTGGCCATAGCTGACCAGCATTCCTACATGGCACCAGTTGGCTAAAGCTGAGGAGCCACCACCCTTTTTAGATGGAGCCCAGTGCCCAGTGGGCCACAGTTTCCACCTGCTGCACTTTGTGCAGTAATGTGACCTGCCTGGCCCCTGTACACATCTCCACTCACTCCAGGGCTGCAGGGCAGACTGAAACCATGTAGTTGAGTCCATGGCACACTCAGTCCTGGTACACATGAGGTATCCAATATGCTCACTGAGTGAGGAATGCAGAGAATGAATGAGTCCATCACTTAAAAGGAATAACTGAAGGAGGGTGGAAGTTCCTTTTCCACAGAGGCCACTTAAGACTGTCTAGAATACATCTTTTTGGTTGGTTATTTATTTGCCATTTTTTCTTCTTTTTTTTTTTTTCTCTTTGTCACTCTGGGTGTAGTGCTGTGGTGTCATAGCTTACAGCAACCTCAAACTCTTGGGCTTAAGAGATTTTCCTGCCTCGGCCTCTCGCATATCTGGGACGGAATACAGGTACCTGTCACAATGCCCTGCTATGTTTTAGAATTGGGGTATCGCTCTTGCTTAGGCTAGTCTTGAATACCTGAGCTCAAGCAATCCCCCCACCTCAGCCTCTCGGAGTGCTAGGATTACAGCCCTGAGCCACAGCGCCTGGCTTACTTATTTGCCAGTATAATTCAACATATGGATAGAAATAAAGTCTGCAGCATGAAAAAATGATTTGAGTGGGAAGATGGCAAAGTAAAATAAAACATAAATTCTGAAGGCCCAGACTTGAACAATAGTGAAAGGGTCAGCGACTTGGAGTGACTGGACAGTTAAGCAGATCTGACTTTTCTTAGTGGATCATTTGTGAGACTAGTGATAATTAGGGGTCATTGTTCGTTTTGATTAAGTAGAGTTTGGGCATTCATACCAAACAAAAGATTTTGTAGAAATAGATATAAATGGGTCCTAAAATAGGAATGCAGGTGCAAGATCACCAATAAATTCTGAGTTTACGCTCATGCAAATGAGCGTGGAAATGAATACTTTGCATCAGCAAAGTGTTGGGATTCGCTTTACATATAGTCTCATTAACATTTCAAAGCCTTTCATTATGACAAAAGTCTTAAAACTTGAGATCTAAAGCCAATATTCTTTGGGGGTGAACATTTTCACCTCAAAAACATCAATCACAGAAACACAAAACAAAAGCAGATCAGATCTTAGGATTCATTGATCTTGTAATTTAAAATATTAATAGAATAATAAATATCTTTTGAGAGCATCATCCTTTCAGCAGGCTGCAGAGGGAGATGGTTCCATATAGCTTAGGTCTTCACTGCATTCGGGACCTAATTCGTTTATTCATGTACTGTTATAAACAGTGTCTGGCGTGCTGAAATATATTTTGTCAATAGAATTTGTAAATGCCTTTATTTTGGAACACATTGGAAACTTGCTCATATTACTTAAACCATGGGAAATATTAAAGCTTCTCAATGGAACGTGGACTCAAGATCCGGAGAATTCAGGAGCTGGGGCAGAAGTGGCTCTATAAGCACAAAAATTCTTTGAAATCCTTTTTCTTCCTTAAGAATTCTCACGAATTTTGCATTCTATTTCACAATATGTCTGTGTCTCTTTTTTTTTTTTGAGGCAGAGCCTCAAGCTGTCACCCTGGATAGAGTGCCGTGGCATCACAGCTCACAGCAACCTCTAATTCTTGAGCTCAAGTGAGTCTCTTGCCTCTGCCTCCCAAGTAGCTGGGACTACAGGCGCCCGCCACAACGCCCGGCCATTTTTCTTTTTGGTTGCAGCCGTCATTGTTGTTTGGCAGGTCCGGGCTGGATTCGAACCCGCCAGCTCAAGTGTACGTG
>CAUYON010175886.1:0-63567 GCA_963573935.1 Arctocebus calabarensis
GAAAAGGGAACACTTCTACATTGCTGGTGGGAATGCAAACTAATATATTCCTTTTGGAAGGATGTTTGGAGAATACTTAGAGATCTAAAAATAGACCTGCCATTCTATCCTATAATTCCTTTACTAGGTATATATCCAGAACACCAAAAATCACATCATAATAAAGATATCTGTATCAGAATGTTTATTGCAGCCCAACTCATAATTGCTAAGTCATGGAAGAAGCCCAAGTGCCCATCGACCCACGAATGGATTAATAAATTGTGGTACATGCATACCATGGAATATTGTGCAGTCTTAAAGAAAGATGGAGACTTTATCTCTTTCATGTTAATATGAAGCATACCTGGAACATATTCTTCTTAGCAAAGTATCTCAAGAATGGAAGAAAAAGTATCCAAGGTACTCAGCCCTACTATGAAGCTAATTTATAGCTTTGATGTGAAGGCTAAAACCCAATTATAGCACAAGAATATGGGGGAAAGGGCAAAGGAGGGAAGGGGACGGGGGAAGACAGGTGGAGGGAGGGTAATTTGTGGGATCACTTCCTATGGTGCATCTTAGAAGGGTACAGGTGAAACTTACTAAATGCGGAATATAAATGTCTTCAATTAGTGATTAAGAAAATGCCATGTAGGCTATGTGAAACAGTTCGATGAAAATATTTCAGATTGTATATGAAGTCAGCATATTTTGCCCCATGATTGCACTAATGTACACAATTATGATTTAATAAAAATAGGAAAAAAAAATAACTACAATTCTACCTTGATAATCCAAAGTTAACACTAATATATTACATAATTTAACCATCAGATTCTTTCTTAGTTTTGCAAATTGCCTATATTGCCCTTTATAACAATAGGATCCCATTCACACCCACAGATTGCATTTAGTTGTCATGTCTCTTAGACTCTTTCAGTCCAAAACAGCTCTTCAGTCTTTCCTTGACCTTCATTTTCTTAAATCTTTTGAAGAGTAAAGTCCAGTGATGTGGAATGTTCCTTCATTGGGTTTTATGAGGTTTCATTATGATTAGGTTTGGATCATATGATTTTGGATAAGAGTTATCACAGAAGTGACCTGTGATGTTCTCATTACATCCTGTCCCAGGGCCTATAATCCGCTTTATCCTATTACTGGTGATGTTAACAAGTTTTACATCTTTTTCATGTCCTTTCAACTACAAAATGGAAACAAGGCCAGGCATGGGGGTTGGAAGAGGTTAAAGATATAATCTTTATACTAGACTTCTAGAAGAAAGGATGGCTGCCATCTAAGGAAAGGTGGACAAAACAGTTTGGATTCACTAAGGCAGTGACTGACAAGGCCTGTGCTTATCCTGGTGGAAAGTATATGGGAAAGATATGGGGCAGGAAAGCCAGCAGGGAAAGACCCAGGCCTTGAAGATAGTGCTCCTTCTCTTTCTCTTTTCCTGTCTTGATGAGAAATATTTTCTTGTGATGAAAAAATAGAAGAAAACGTTTGAGGAATGAAACAAGATCCTATTGTAAAGGGACTGAAGACAAGCCACAGGGTCATGTGTTGCAGATTCAAGAGTGAAAGGAAGGTGTACAAAAGGAGGTGTCAACTTCTTACAAAGTGAAAAAAATCCCTTTCGCTCTGTCAGTTTGAGAAGAACATTTTCTAGTTTGGGGATGTTTTCTTGTATTTAAATCTTTTTTAGGCACTTGCTTTTTTTATTGACAGCATACCTTATCATGAAAAAATATAATTTGGGGGTTGTTGGAGAGGAAAAAGAGAGAGAGATAAACAGGTTAATACACAGAGAATAACACAAGAAGAGGGAACATCCTATTATAGGATTCTTTATGCCTAAAACAGAGTCTTATTTTTCTTTTGAAAACTAAGCATGTGCTCTTACACATTCTCCAGGTCATATGTATTTCTACAGCATCCAGAGTCCCAAGGCATGCCTTTTCCAGGTACCTGGAGCTAAGAAGTACACTTGTCAGAGAAGTGGCAGCCATTTCAAAGAGAAGAAATCCATAGAGACCTGGGATGCCCTCTGAACCCCCATTTCCTGTCAGATTTTTTTGTTTTTTGTTTCTTGTTTTTTTTTGGAGACAGAATCTCACTCTGTCTCACAGGCTAGAGTGCAGTGGTGTCATAGCTCTCAGCAACTCTTGGTTTCAAGCTATCTCCCTGCCTCAGCCTCCTGAGTAGCTGACATTACAGGCACCTGTCACAATGCCTGGCTAACGTTTCTATTTTTAGTAGGGATGGGGTTTCACTCTTGCTCAGACTGGTCTTGAACTCCTGAGCTCAAGTAGCCCTCCTGCCTCAGCTTCCCAGAGTGCTGAGACTCCAGACAGCAGCCCCTGCACCTAGCCCTCTCTGTCAGTTATTGGTTAATTCTCTTATGTGTACACACTGACTCTAGGAAAACTAAACTTTAATTTTGTGACTCATACATATGAGTCTGATTCTTTGGTTCTGTTCTGCTTTTATTACAAGACACTTACATTCCATGGATGTGTGTTGATTAAGCCAAGCATGTTTCTACCACATCATGCCACAGAAATACTCTGTAAGGTTTATATTATTATTCCTACACAATATAAAAAGCATCTGATGAAGGTCAGAGGTCATGCAGGCAAGAGCAGAGCTGAGAACTTAACCCAGAGCTGATGATTCCAAATTTGGCTGTCCTCTCAGCCTCCTCATTCAAGGACTTCTGGCTTCTTGTCCTTCCTTCCTGTCTCCATTTTGTGTTTCTCTCTTACTCCATCTATGTCTTTCACACTTTCTTACTTTATAAATATCCATGATCTCATTACTCAGAAGGGGTATTAAAGTTCTTGAATTCTAAGAGAAGAGAGAATATTGGGAAAGAATTCTAATAATGATGTACTAAAACTAATGTTGATGCTAATAACATGATAACAAAAGGTATTTTGTATTTGTTCTTTGGATTTAAATGTATATATTATACCTACTTTAAATGTGTGTGTTCTGAAATAAAACTGTAAGGAGGAAACACAGCAGCATTTCCTTCTATTTTCTCAAGGCAGATACTTAAAAAATACTCTCATTGTAAGTATATCTGCAAGAGCTTTTCTTTACATAAAAACCAAAAAAATGAGAATGTTTAACCCCCCAAAAAAGGTATTAGATACTTGACATTTACAAAGCTGACTTATTCTCACTGTTACTGGGTACCTGACATTTACTAGGGTCTCTTGAAATATTCTAATTTATGATGGTTTGGCCCTAAGCAGGGTAGGTTTAATCAAGCTGGTCACTTAAGGATTCTTTCAGCAAACAAAAGGAAACATTCTTTGGCTAGAAATAGATGGCTTTGAACTTTGCTTCAATGGTTGCCCAAGTGCAGGGTTGCAAGCCACAGTTGGGAGATGCCAGCAGCAGCATGTTACAGGGCTGGGAGTGGGAGAGGCTGCACAGTTCTCCTCAATGGCCCCTACTTCCCACTGCTATCACTGGGTCACAGTGGCTGCAAGGGAGGCTGGAAAAGTGTTTGTTAATTTTTAGCCTCCATAGTGGGAGATTGGTATAGAAGAGAGGTTCTGCTGGTGGCTTTGAGTAACCAACCATCAGAGTTCCTTACGAATACCCGAGATATTGCTGCCTAAACATGCTTTCCTTTCTTTCCAAACCCATGTCTACTTAAATAATTATAGCTAACATTCAGTAAGTGCTTGCCATAGGGCAATGAATTCAAAGACAAATCACCAATGATTTTGACACATTGAGAAAAGAACTTGCAGTCCTCAAAGATCTGAGAAATATAGTAGAACCCTTCAGTAACAGAAATGAGCAGGCAGAAGAAAGGATTTCTGACATTAAAGACAAAGCTTTTGAATGCTCCCAAACACTCAAAGAGGTAGAAAAGTAGAGAGCAAAAAAGGATCATTCTCTAAGAGAGCTCTGGGATAATTCAAAGAAAACTAATATTCACCTTATAGGAATTCCTGAAGGTGATAGGTGCCTTTGAAAAGCCCAGATGCTCTACTCCATGAGATAATCACGGAGAACTTCCCAGACATGCCAAGAGATTCTGATAGCTGACAGTTTCAGAACACCAGCATGACTCAACCCAAATAATGCATCTCCCAGACACATTATAATTAACTTCACCAAAGTTAATGTGAAGGAGAAAATTCTACAAGCAGCCAAACATAAGAAAATCATAACCTACAAGGGGGAAGAATAGTAGAATGACTGCAGACCTCTCTGCTGAAAACTTGCAAGCTAGAAGAGGGTGGTCATGAAATTTTAATTTTCCAAAACAAAATAATTTTCAACCCAAGATCATATATCCAGCTAAACTTATTTTCATTTACAACGGAGAAATTAAATACTTTAATGACATTCACATGTTGGATTCTGTTTGTGAGGACCTTATTGAATATTTTCTCAATAGTCATTAGAGATATTGGTCTATAATTTTCTTTTCTAGTTGGGTCTTTTCCTGGTGTAGGTATCAGGGTGATATTTGCTTCGTAGAATGTGTTGGAAAGTATTCCTTCTTTTTCTATGTGTTGGAAAAGGTTAAGTAATATAGGTACCAGTTCCTCTTTAAAGGTTTGGTAAAATTCTGATGTGAAGCAATCTGGTCCCAAGCTTTTCCTTCTGGGGAGATTTCTTGGAGTTGATGCTATTTCAGAACTTGTTATAGACTTGTTCAACATTTCCACTTCTTTCTGGCTAAGTCTAAGTCTAAGTGGCATGTTTCTAAGTATGCATCTATTTTCTTCAGATTTTCATACTTCTGAGAATAGAGTCTTATGTAATATTTGTGAAGGATTTGTTGAATTTATGAGGAGTCTGTTGTCATTTGGCCTTTATCATTTCTGATTGATGAAATTAGGGATTTTACTCTTCTACTTCTGGTTAGGTTAGCCAAAGGTTTATCTATTTTATTGACCTTTTCAAAAAACCAACTATTTGATTGATCTGTTGTATGATTCTTTTGTTTTCAATTTCAATTAGTTCTGTTCTAATTTTGGTTATATCTTTTCTTTTGCTGGGTTTAGTGTGGAAATATTCTTCCTTTTCCAGTTGCTTGAGATGTCCCAAGTTGTTGATTTCCTCTCTTTATGTTCTTTTGAGGAAGGCTTGCAAAGCTATAAATTTCCCTCCTAGGACTGCTTTTGCAGTATCCAAGAGGTTCTGATAATTCGTGTCTTCATTATCATTTTGTTCCAAAAATTTGGTAAGTTCCTTCTTAATCTAATTTATGACCAGGCTATCATTCACCATGAGATTATTTAGCTTCCATGTTTTTGTATGTGTATGCAGATTTCTGTTGTTATTGGGTTCAACTTTTATTCCATGATGGTCCAGGAAAATACAAGGAATGACTTCTATTCTTTTTAATGAGCTGAGGTTAGACTTTTGACCTAAGATGTGATCAATTTTGGAGGATGATCCATAGGCTCATGAGAAGATGTGTATTGAGTTTTGTTAGAATGAAATGTTCTGTAGACATCTGTTACATCCAATTGTTGAATGGTTAAGTTCAAGTCTAAAATTTCTTTGCTTAGCTTCTTATTTCAGGATCCATCCAACACTGTCAAAGGGGTGTTAAAATCTCCAAAGATGATGGTGCTGGAGTAAGTCAAGTTGCTCAAGTCTGTTAGAGTCTCTCATAAATTGAGGTGCATTCTGGTTGGGTGCATAAATGTCAATAATTGAAATATCATGTTGAGTGTTGCCCTTAACAAATATTAAATGACCATCCTTATCTTTCCTTTGATTTGCATTTCTCTGATGATTAAGGATGATGAGCATTTTTTCATGTGTCTGTAGGCCATGCCTGTCTTGTTCAGAGAAGTTTCTCTTGAAGTTCCTCACTCACACTGAGATGGGATCACTTGTTCTTTTCTTGCTACTGTGTTTGAGTTGTCTGTGGATTCTGGTTATTAAACCTTTGTCAGGACATAACCTGCAAATATCTCCACCCATTTTGAGAGCTGTGTGCTTGCTTTACTTACTGTGCCAAGAGGCTGTGCAGAAGCTTTTTAGTTTGATCAGATCCCAGTAATGTATTTTTGGTGTTGCTTTAGTTGCCAGGGGGGTGGGGTCCTCCTCATAAAATATTCTCCCAGGCTGACTTCTTCAAGTGCTTTCCCTGCACTTTCTTCTAGTGTTTTTATGGTTTCATGTCTTAAGTTTAAATCTTTAATGCAGTGAGAGTATATCTTAGGTAATGGTGAAAGGTTTGGGTCCAGTTTCAGTCTTCTATAGGTCGTAAGCCAGTTCACCCAGCACCATTTGTTAAATAGGGAATCATTTCCCCACTGAATGTTTTTAATTGGCTTGTCAAAGATCAAATGCCAGTAAGTAGCTGGGTTGCAGGCATACCGGCACCCCAACCAAAGCAAGTGACATGGCCTCAGGTGCTCCCCGAGGAACGTTGCCCCAAGATGGAAAAACTTCTTTATCTGTGGACATGCCCAGGCTAGAACAGTCAGTTAGATGTTCACAGAAGGAAGTAACCGGAGGGCTTCACAGGGCGAAGCTGGGGGGTTGGCACTTGCAGAGGTTACGGGAAGAGGTACTCTGTCCTTTTCTCTTTTTAGAATTTGGCCATTCTATTAAATTTTGAGGAACAATTCATACAGAACAGACAGCCAGACACCGTTGTGGTTAAGCCTGCAGCAACATATTGAGAAAGTGTGTTCAATTTAGATCAACTATATATGTATCCAGCAGCATCTGTGATGAACAAAGAATTTTTATGATAGCTTCTGCTGTTTCATCATTATTTGTTCCTCTTTCTATTTCTATACTTTTATTTGATCAGTGTGTATAAAAACACCCAATAAACATAGGTTGTAACTGAGTGCCTGAGTGAGCACCAGTCTTCCTTTCAACAATCATTTTGTGTGCAGTACTTCCTCTACTCCCTGATCAGTTAAGTTCTGTGGTCAACTACACTGGGTTCACCTCTCAGTTGTCTATTCTGTTCCATACATCTACATCTCTGTTTTTGTTCAGTAACATGCTGTTTTGATCACTATCAATTTATAGTATAACCTGACGTCTGGTAGCATTATTCCTACTGAGTTGCTTTTATCTCTGAGTAATGTCTTGGCTATTCACGGTTTTTCTGATTCCATAAAAAACTAAGTTTAAGAAAAAATTTTTTTAAACTAAGTATTTTTTTTGAGACCTTTAAAGTATGACAGTGGTGCTTTAATAGGGATTGTATTAAAATTGTATATTACTTTGGGTAATATGGACATTTTAACAATGTTGATTCTTCCCAGGCATGAGCATGGTATGTTTTTCCATTTGTTAATATCTTCAGCTATTTCTTTTCTTAGAGTTTCATAGTTTTCTTTATAGAGAACTTTCACGTCCTGTGTTAGGTAAACGCTACTGTAAAAGGAATAGAGTTCTTGAATGTGTTTTTCAGCTTTACTCTTGTGGGTGCATATATAAAGGCTACAGATTTGTGATTATTGATTTTGTAACTTGAGATGTTGCTGTATTCCTTGATCACTTCTAAGAGTTTTGTGGTTGAATCCCTGGGGTTTTCCAGGTATACAATCATATCATCTGTGAAGAGTGAAAGTTTGATCTCCTCTGACCCAATATGGATACCTTGATTCCTTTTCTTGCCTGATTGTGATGGCTAAGACTTCCATTACAATGTTAAAAAGCAGTGTAGACAATAGGCAACCTTGCCTGGTTCCTGATCTGAGTGCAAATGATTTTAATTTTACTCCATTCAAAATGATATTGGCTGTGGGTTAGCTGTAGATGGCCTCTATCTATTAAGAAATGTTCCTTCTATACCTATTTTCTTAAGTGTTCTGATCATAAAAGGATGTTGGATATTATCAAAAGCTTTTTCTGCATCAATTGAGAGAATCATATGGTCTTTGTTTTTAATTTGTTTATGTGCTGAACTATATTTATAGATTTACGTATATTGAACCAGCCTTGAGACCCTGGGATAAAACCCACTTGGTCATGGTATACAATTTGTTTTGATGTGTTGCTGGATTCTATTTGCTAGGATCTTATTGAATACTTCTGCATCAATATCCATTAGACATATTGTCTATAATTTTCTTTTCTTCTTGGGTCTTTTCCTGGTTTGGGGATCAAAGTGATGTTTGCTTCATAGAATGTGTTGAGTAGTATTCCTTCTTTTTGTATATTTTGGAGAAGGTTAAGAAATATACGTACTATTTCTTCTTTAAAGATTTGGTAGAATTCTGATGTGAAGCCATCTAGTCCTAGACTTTTCCTTTTGGGGAGATTTTGGATAGTTGATGCATTTCAGAGCTTGATATAGGTCTGTTCAACATTTCCACTGCACTCTAGCTAAGTCTAGGAAGGTGGCATCCTTCCAAGTATTGGTCTATTTCCTTCAAATTTTCATATTTCTGAAAATAGAGTTTCTTGTAATATTCATTAAGGATTTTTTGAATTTCTGAGGAGTCTGTTGTTATTTTATCTTTCTCATTTCTGATTGATGAATTTCAAGATTTTACTCTATTATTCCTGGTTAGGTTAGCCAAAGGTTTATCTATTTTATCAAACTTTTAAACAAATCAACTTTTTTATTTATTTATCTGTTGTGTAATCCTTTTGTTCTCAATTTCATTTAATTCTGCTCTAATTTTGGTTATTTCTTTTCTTCTGCTGGGTTTGGGATTGGAATATTCTTCCTATTCCAGTTTTTTGAGATGTCCCATTAAGTTGTTAACTTCCTCTCTTTCCGTTCTCTTGAAAAAGGCTTGCAATGCTATAAATTTCCCTCTTAGAACTGTCTTTGTAGTATCCCAGAGGTTCTGGTAATTCATGTGTTCATTATCATTTTGTTCCAAAAATTTGGTAATTTCCTTCTTAATCTCATCTATGACCCAGCTATCATTCTGCATATGATTATTTACTTTCCATGTTTTTTCTGAGTATGAGGATTCCTGTTGTTACTGAGTTCAACTTTTATTCCATGATGGTCTGATAAGATGCAAGGAATAATTTCTATTCTTTTGAATTTGGGGGGGTTAGATGTGTGACCTAAGATGTGATCAATTTTGGAGGATGTTCCTTGGGCTTCTGAGAAGAATGTGTATTCAGTTTTGTTAGGATGAAATGTTCTGTAGATGTCTGTTAAATCCAATTGTTGAATGGTTAAGTTTAAGTCTAAAATGTATTTGTTTAGTTTCTTATTGGAGGATCTATCCAACACCGCCAAAGGGTGTTAAAATCTCCACCTACTATGAAGGTGGAGGAAATCAAGTTGCCTATGTCTGTTAGAGTCTCTCTTATAAATTGAGACACATTCTGGTTGGGTGCATAAATGTTAATAATTGAAATCTCATCGTGTTGAATGTTACCCTTAACAAATATGAAGTGACCATCCTTATCTTTCCTTATTTTTGTTGGTGTAAAGCCTATTGTATCTATGAATAAAATTGCAACACCTGCTTTTTTCTGATTTCCATTTTCCTGAATTATAGATGACCATCCCTTCATCCTAAGTCTATATTTATCTTTTAAGGTAAGATGAGATTCTTGTATCTAACAGATATGTGGCTTGAGGTTTTGTATCCAGTCAGCCAACCTGTGCCTCTTTGCAGGACAATATAAGCCATTCATATTAATTGGGAATATTGATAAGTATGGTAGTATTTGGGGCATAGAGTTTTTCAAAAGTCCAGTGGACATTTTTAATCATTTCATCACTGTAGACACTGGAATTTGATCAAAAGTTTCTGAGTGAGTTTACTTCGGTGGTAGAGGATTGTGCTGGTCATTATGGAGGTTAGGTCTGAGAATATCTTGGATAGCTGGTTTAGTTATGGCAAAGTTTTCAACATGTGCAAGTCATTAAAGTATTCAATTTCTCCATCATAAGTGAAACTCAGTTTAGCTCAATACAGGATCCTGAGTTGAAAATTATTTTGTTTTAGGAGGTTAAAGGTCAATGACCAAACTCTTCTAGCTTGAAAAGTTTCAGCAGAGACATCTTCAGTCATTCTAACATTCTTTCCCTTGTAGGTTATGGTTTTCTTACATCTGACCTGCTTGTAGAATTTTCTCCTTCATGTTAACTTTGGCAAAGTTAATTATAATGTGTCAGGGAGATGCTTTATTTGGGTTGAATTGTGCTGGGGTTCTGAAACTGTCTGCTATCTGAATTTCAATTTCTCCATGATTATCTCTTGGGGTAGAGCATCTGGGTCTTTGAAGCAACCTACTCACCTTCAGGAATTCCTAATAGGCAAATTTTAGTTTTCTTCAAATTGTCCTAGAGCTCTCTGAGGGAACAATCCATTTTTGTTCTCCACTTCTCTTCCTCTTGAGCATTTGGGAGCATTCAAAAGTTACATGTTCGATGTCAGAAATCCTTTCTCCTGCCTGCTCCATTCTGTTACTGAGAGATTCTACTTTATTTCTCAGGTCTTTGAGGGCTTGCCTCAATGTGTCAAAATCTTTGATAATTTTATCTTTGAATTCTGGAGAAAATTTTTTAATTACTCCTTGAAATTCTAATTCCAACTTTACCCCCATTCTGTTAATCTTATTAGCAATCCAAATTCTGAATTCAATTTCTGACATCTCAGTCATTTGTTTATGAATGGGAACTCCTGCTGTGTCTGCCTTGTCATTCCTTGGGGAATTGATCTACTCTGATTATTCATGTTGCCAGCGTTTTTCTGCTGATTCCACCCCAGGATTATTTTTCACTGTTTGGCTACATGAGCAGATAAGGTGAAATTGGATTGGGAGCTCCTGAAGTAGTGATTAACAAGCCCTTTTCTCAAGAGGTAGGACTGGTGACTGCAGGTTTTCCCCTGCAGGTTTGCAAAGAACCCGCACAATACTATGGCCTGAGACACTGTGGACCTGCTTAGCGTAGTGGGGCTAAGTGGCTCTGTCTTTTTTTCAGCTGGTCTCTGTCCAATCCTAGTGAATCAGTAACTCTGAGTTGAAGTCTCAGCTGTGGAAAAATACAAGCAACTAAGACACTCTACCCCACAACAGGTAACAACTAGAAAAGGAAAATCAAACCTTCCCAAAATAACATAACCACAGTACCACCTTGGATGGTCCTCAGGTGATTGGCCCAGGTCAAGTGTTCCAAATCAATTGTCCCAGTCAGCGCCCAGTCTCAAGTGGGAGAATTCAAAAGGTTTCCAGTAACTAGATAGCAGGGGTCTGCTAACAGCTCGAGTATGACTTGCTCTGGTGCTCCATGCAGTCAGCAGGGCCCACCCAGCAAATGAATTAGTCTGGGAAGGTTGATGTCTCCTTCCTTACCTTGAACCTCTGTCACACTCACTCAATGGTAACCCCGCAGAGCTGTGACCCAGTTCCCTCCAGTGAGCAGATGCTCCAGGGGGTTGCACCTGCCTGAGTCATGGGGAGAGCTATGTCTTCTCAGCTACCAGCTGGCAGGGGAAGCTGAAGCCTGATTACCTCAGGTGCTTAATGGAGGCTGGGGAGTTTCACCTAGTTCCACTCCCACCCACCCATTGATATTGCTGCCACTTATATTCTCACAGAATTTGTGTTTCTGTCCCAACTATATTCCCATGTGGGCCAGGTGCTGTTTGAGTTCACAGAAACTGACTCAACCCCACCCTGTGCCACTGCTGCTGCACCAATTCTCATGGAGCTGGCATCTCTGTCTCCACTGCACTCTTTGTTGGGAATGGCATGGGTATAGCTCACAAATGGCTCTCAGTTCCTGCCCTTCCCTGATGATACTGCCATGCCTGATTTTGTCCCAGCTATGCTCCCCTAGGGGCCAGTTGCATCTTGAGCTCACAAAAGCAGCAAATCTGACTCAGCCCCATCCTGGGAATATGCCACCTCTGTGCACAGATTCTATTCTCCATCCCTGCCATACCACTCCCAGGCAGGTACCACTTCAGGCATACTCTTTGCTCACAGGGCCTATGTTTCCATCCCAGATCTGTTCCGCCTGTGGCCTCCTCCAGAGCAGAGGCCCAGCTCCCTCTGCTTGCTAAGAGAGGTGGGAAGTGTCTTTCCAAAATATCACCAGGTGTGTGGACCATATTGTTCCCACTGCTGCCACTGCTATGCTGCACTGCAGGGCACCATCTCTCCCTCTCCCATATGGCTCTCTTGCTCCACAGTCCCCGCTTTACACTCATGCCACTGATTCAGCACAGACTTGTAACAGTCCAGACCCTGTCCACACCTCTCAAGAAAAATGCCTGAGAATCTGGACTCCAGTGGGGGATAGGCTTCCAGACCATGGGGTGAGAGTGGAGGAGAGTGCTGGAAGTTCAGAATTGCATGTAGAGTATATGTTCAGTTTTTATGCCTGGCAGGACAGTGCCATGGCACACTAGTGGGTCCTCTTTGGGGAAGGAGTTCTGATTTTTAGAGAGTCTCTTCTGTGGGATAAAATAGGAGGAGATCTGAACTCTGCTCACTTGTTTGTAGAAAGTACACTGCAAGCCATTCTCATGGGGTAGGGGACTCCCATCCACTTGGTGATAAGTTTTGTACTTATTATTTGTTTCCTTGGGGTTGCAGCTCGCCTCAGCAGGGATGATATGAGCTCTTCGATCTTGTCTTTTGGCTCAGCTCCAAACCATTAGCTTACTTGCTAAACTTCTGTCCTTTAACTCTCCATCTGAACAGGAGCCTCTATATAAAGCTGGCTCCAAGTTATCCATCTCTTCTCACCCTAGTCTACCTCTGGTTTTCTAATGGGGGCACAGAAGGACAGACTAAAGAGATTTGTCCAAGGTTGCACAGCTAGTAGATGGCAAAGCCAAGATCTGGACCTGCTGAGTTTACTTTGAGTTTAAAACAGCAATTTTAACTACTAGGCTGGGCTATCTCCCAGAGAAAGGAGATCCCCCAGGGAATAGCAAGTCCAGGAGCCCTAGGGCCTTACCCTTCCCTCTCAACTCCATGCACCATCACCCTGAAGGCCTCAAGGGCAGACATAGCTGTTCTTTCATATGCAGATTTCACCGCTTCATTAAGCAGTTGGAACACAGGATCCCTGCTTGACTGGCCTACTGAAACAGTGTGAAGACAAGGGGTGTAGGCGGCAGGTGGTAAATGGGAATAAATCAGGCTCACAGCAACCAGTCATGCTGGGCTGGATGAATCAGGGTCCAGCAGGATGAAGAAAGGAAGGAGGAAGAGATCTGCAGTCTGTGTAGCATTTCCTGTGTGCCAGGTGTGGTGCTGGAGGCTTTTCCTGAGCTAGGCCTTGGTGCTCCTTCCTGCCCCTTTGTGCTATGCCCTAGGACAGCTCTCTGCTGTGGGTCCCCACCGAAGAAAGGGAAATGGGATGGGGCCAGCAAATGCCTGTGCCCTTTCAGATAATTTCATTTCAGGCAAAGCTCTCATGAATTCCTCAGCTTCTTGTGTAGAAAGATGGAAGCCCCCCAACAGGAACTCAGGCCCCTCCAGTCCAGGGACAGACAAAAGTGGTCCTGATGCACATGCAAACATGTGTTGACATGTGCACACACCTGGTGACAGTAAGATGTTCACTTACTCAGGAGAAAGCTCTCAGGGCTAGGCTGTGGCTTTGTGCACACAGAACTTGGGCCTCTCTGTCTTGGTCACTCATCTGTGGGGAGACCAAGACCCTCAGGCCTCGAGGACTGAAACCAGGTCCCCTAGGAATGACTGAGGACATTGAGGCATGAAGAGATGACATGTGCAGTGCATGGCTGTGAGGAAAACACAAAAATAGAACCCCAGAATCCACATCCCCTCCCCACAAGGAGAAAGACAGCAGGTAACAAATTAAACACAGGGTCTCTCCCTTTTTCAATGTCACTGTTCCTTTTCTCCCCGCACAGCACAGAAGCCCTGGCATTTCCCATAGGCTGATGTTTGAACCTCCTCCCCTTTTCCCAGAGTTTTCCTGGGGAGGAACAAAGGCCTTTCATCCCAGGACAAATATAGGATGTGTCCATTGATCACAAAGATCACTCTTTGTGTCCAGAATCCAGCATGTGCCTGTTCCAGGGGAGCCTGAGGTGATACAGCTAAGGTCATCATGTGGAAGACACCTATGCTGTGTGCAGGTGGTGATGTGCTCTGGGGAAATCATCCTCTTCAAATCAGAGAGAAAGAGTAAGCCCAGGATGCTCCTAGCAGCAGAGCCCTCATCTGCTTGAGCAGGATGGTGGCAACATTTGATAGAATTAAGTTACAGACCCTCCAGGAAGGATCCCTTTCCTGGGAAGCATGGCCCTCCCAGGAAACAGTGAACAGACCAATCCAGGCCTCCCTAACTTTGTCCCACCTACCTGCCCAGGTAAAGCTATGGACAGACCAATCCCAGCTACCCTAACCCTTTAAATCCCTGTCCCCCATAGCCCACATGTGGATTTCTCCCTAGTCAGGAATCTCACTCCACCTGCACTCCAGGTGGAATAAAATCCACTTTGATTGCATGAATTGAATCTGTGCCTTCCTTTTGCATTGCGCCTCAGAATGATTTTTACCTTTGGGTCTAGAACATTTCAACATTCTGTACCTGGGACTCCAGGAAGATATCTCCATGGTCACCAGTGGAGAGTTTCTTCCAGAATGTGGCAGAGACACTGTGTGCAGAAGGACTGTCAGTATAAGATTCCCAGCCCCTTGTACAACCTCCAGGGAAATGCTCTCTCCTCACATCTCCTCTTTAAGGACAGTCCAAGCCATCATCATTGCACATGGCCCTCTGGGACCTTGTCAAAGTGGGGCCAGGGTATAGTTCTTCCACAGCCGAACACAGCCAGGACCTGTCCTTGTACCTCACCCAGGAAGCTACACTGATTTTTCAGTTTATTCAGGCCTTCTTTAACTTCTCACAGCAATGATGAGCAGCTTCCAGTGTACAGATTCTATATACCAATTTCATATTGATTCCCAAGTATTTCATTTTTTATGCAGCTGATCATATGGCTTACAAATATGGTTACACTGCTTCCATCCTGATCTGTATGACAATTAAGTCAAATTGTCTCATAGAACTGTTCACATCTTCCATGTGTATACTGATGTCCTATCAATTAAGGATAAAGGCATCTTGAAATCTCTGTAGTTACGAGTGGGTCTATTTCTTCTTACAGTTCTGTCAGTTTTTCTTTAGATATTTTGAAGCCATGCTATTACATCCATAAACAATTAGAATTATTGGATGCTCCTGGTAAGCTGACCCCTCTGTCCCTTCTTTATCCCTTACCACCTGCCCAATAGACCCTGCACTAGGTCCAGTCCCCCCACCCCATGCAGAGCTGGTTAATGCTAATTGTTATTCAAAGAAAATGTACAGTAGACTGAGAAATATCTGGATTCTTAATCACTGTCCACTGGAGTGAGAGAGGAGGTGAGAGGAGAAAGATTGTGGCCCAAACATTTCCATGATTAGCCCAGACTTGGGGTGGAATCTCAGCTCCTGAACATTCTGCAGACTAGCACACAGGATACTAATTTCATCCTCCAAATTATACACTTGCAACCCAAAGCAACCTCTGCTCCAAGCTCTTAGACATCTCCCAGAGGTACCACCCAGACGAGTGACAGGAGGAGAGGAAATGAGAGGCTGTAGTCGGGACACTGCTGGAGAAAACTCAGAGCACACATGTGAGGAAGGTCACCTCTTCATGCACCAAGGGAAGGGCACTGATGTGGCAGTGCAAGGGCAGACTCAAGTGTGCTCTCTGGAAACTTGATGTGGCTTCTCATTCAAAAAAATCCTCCTCTAGGAAATTCAGAAATGCACATTAGTCTGTACAGAAACAATGAAAAGTGTGCTTCTCTGATGCCAACTCAGACGGGCATCATTGACCAGCATCTCCAGCTGCCAGGCTCTAGAATCCACTACTGTGTTAAACCAAGGCCAGACTGAGTATGGCAGGTCCACTGAGGCAGGCTACTCCAGTCATACCTGGGACTTCTCTGAGGGGTGACTTTGGTCTTATCACTCCCTGTTGGCCGTGGTGACACTTTCTTAGAACTACACTGGGATTTAGGACATTCCCGTCTTCCTCTCTCCTCTTATCTAGGATTGGGCACGTATCACAGTCTGATGGCTCTCCCAGCCTTCCCCATTACGTCCTTGTTTTCTATCACAGGGTTTTCTTCAATAAATCTCTCACACTCCTAGTCCCATCTTGGTATTGGCTTCTTGTAAAACCAGACTAACCCGACTAACATCAGAAGCTATGAGCCTAGAAACTACCTTTAACTCAGAGTTTCCCACTCATTCTGCTAAATGATGCACTTGCTTTTTCATGGAATACCCATTAAAAGGTGGTGGGAACATGAACTGAGAAATGCCATAGGAAAGGGCATTCAAGTAACAACCAGGAGTTGGGGTTCTGGTTCTGGGACTGCTACTAATTAAAATCCTCTAATATTAGAGTCATCTTCCTACAACAGGCAGAATTCGGAGATTGCACTGAAAATTCCAGGTCCCTGTGCACACACTCTGCCAATCAGTTATTCTGTTAAACACTAGTCTAGGTGTTGATGTGAAAGAATTTTGCAGGGGTAATTAGAGTCTCAAGTCAGCTGACCTTAGAATAGGAGATTATCCCCTATTGACCTTGACCCGATCACATGAACCTCTGACTTCTGGGTCTAAAGGTCAGACACAGGAAGAGCAGAGAGATTCAAAGCATGGGAGGGACTCTATGAGGAAAGTCTTCGCTGACTTTTAAGCTGGATGGAGCCTCAGGAAAAGGAACATGGGTGGCCTCAAAGGAGTGAGAGCTGCCCCTGGCTGACACCCAGTGAGAAAAGAGGCAGCTCAATGCTACAACCATGAGGAATCAATTTTGCAGCAATTTTCTGCACAGCAACAGAAAGGGAACACAACTGCACACTGTGCTTTCACGGCCATCACATTCTGGGGACCCCACACTAACCTTGATGGGCAGGTGCACTGTTACCATTTTACAAGTGGGGAAAAGGAGACTCAGGGAAGGAGCCTGACTGGCTCAAGCCTCCCAGCTGGTAAATGCCACTTGGAACTCACATGCCAGTGGTCTCCACAGTCAGCCTGGGCATGTGGCCCCCAGCCAGGTGAGCCCTCAGAGCCTGTGCTCCTCACCAGCATGAACAGGGCTGGAGGTGGGGAGAACGGACCACACGCCTTCCTATGCCACCCTCCCTGCAGGGCTGCTGGGGGACAGAGGTGTCTAACACCACCTTGCAGAGGGTACTGCGTGGGACAGAAGGCCGTGGCTTCGAGGTAAGCTGGTGAGCACTCTCAGCAAGTGCCCTCTTTTGTCTCAGGGGTGTTCTTCTCTAGGAGATGGCCCAGTCACCTCAGAAGAACTTGTGACCGCTCTTTATGTCCATCTCCCCATAGTCTACCTCCAATTATTGTGATGAAACTTTGACAGCTTGTCCATGTCACAGTGTACTTCCCCCAGGGGACACCCTCAGGACCTCCCCCTCAGACTTAAAAGGGGGCAGGGCCGCTCTGGTCAGGTCCTTTCTGACCAGCCTGGGCCTCAAGCCAGTGTGTCAAGTTCACCCAGAGGTCTCCTGGGGCACACTGTGCCCTTTGTCCCTTTTTGTCCCTCCACCACCCTCCTCACTCCTTGGCCCTCCTTCCCTGAAGGAATCTACCATCCTCCCCACCATCCCGGCAGATTCTTAGATCCCTCTTTCTTATTAAGGCCTAAATTACAGCAATTTATAGGAACAGTTCTTAAACTGGGGACTATTTTGTGTGCAAAATTCCATGTGAATGTGCCTGTCAAGGGCTCTGAGTCTTAAAACAGCCTAAGAATCACTAGACAAAACCATTTCTCCAGAGTCCCACGCACTCCAGGCTCTTCAGAGCTCCTGTGTGTGTCAGAAAACATGGCTGTGGCTGGGCCTGGTGGATGATGCCTATAATCTCAGCACTCTGCCAGGCCAAAGCAGAAGGATCCCTTGAGCTCAGAAGTTTAAGACCAACCTGAGTAAGATCAAGACCCATCTCTGCAAAAAACTGAAAAGTTAGCTGGGCCTGGTGGTGAGTGTCTATAGTTCCAGTTATTTGGGAGGCTGAGGCAGGAAGATTGCTTGAGCCCAGGAGTGAGAGGCTGTGAGTATAGCTGAGGCCACTGTATACTCACCTGAGAAGCAGAATGAGACTCTGTCTCAAAAAAAGAAAAAAATGGCCATGTCCAGTTCCCGGGCAGCAGTCATCACAGCCTGTACAGGAACTGGCCAACAGCATGAGTCCAAGACAAGTGAGATGCTCCACTCTTGGGGAAATTTCCAGAACTTTGCTCCTTCGTCTCACTTGTGGGAGACACTCCCTTCCCATGTGTCCTCGAGGTCAGCCCAGCACTCAGCCTCAATGCTCTAACTGCTCCCTTTCCCTTCAACCCCTACCTGACTCAGTCTGCTTCCTTTTATTCGACAAATAATCTAACATACGTGTGGCATGCAACATGATGTTGGGAAATATGGATCCACTAAGGACTGGATAAACTTTGAGCTAATATACACATCATCTGATACACTCATCAATTTAAGTGGTGAGAACACTTAAAAACTATGGGCCAATTGTCATGGATTCTAATTTATTTATTTATTTATTTATTTATTTATTTATTTATTTATTGCAGTTGTCATTGTTATTTAGCTGGCCCAGGACAGATTTGAACCCACCAGCCTGGGTGTGTGTGGCCAGCGCCCTACCCACTGAGCTATGGGCACTGCTAGTTCAACTGTTTTAGTCTCCACATGGAAGGGACATCACATGGTGTTTGCCTTTCTCTGCCTGCTTTCTTTCACTTAGCACAATGATCCCTCTGGTTTTACCCATGTAGTCACAAGGCCCCTGTCTACACCGGTGTAGTCACAAGTGATGGGAGATTCTTCTGTGGAAAGGCTCAATCACATTCCATTGGGTATATATACCACATTCTTTACGAATCACTGCATAAAGTATATCACACTTTCTAGATGCATACTTAGGCCAAGTCCGTACCTTGGCTATTGTGAATAAGGCTGCAATGGGAAATTGGAAAAGCTTCTGTGTCTGTCTATTGAGTGTGATGTTAGCTTTGCGATTGTCATGTGTGATCCAGAATGTGCTGTGTCACATTCTGTCTGTTGGAAGGTTTTTTATCATGAAAAGGTGTTGAATTTTGTCAAATGATTTTTCTGCCTCTTGAGATAATGCTATGTTATTTTCCTTCATTCTTCTAACGTGCTGTATGAATCCAGGGGTGGTGAACCATCCCCTTTGATCATGATAAATGAGCTATTAAACGTGGTAGGCTGTATGTGGTTGAGGATTTTTGCATATATGTTCCTCAGGGATGTTGTTCTATAATTGGATTTTCTTGAAAGTGTTCCTGTCTGTTTGGGGGATAATGGCAAGACTGTCCTCATAAAATGAGTTTCTTCAATTTTATTCAATTTGGGAAAAGATTTTGAGAAGTACTGATATTAGTTCTTTCAATGTTTGGTAGAATTCACCAGTGACACCATCAGGTCCTGGGCTTCACTTCATGGGGGACATTTTGGCACTGATACAACCTCCTTACTCATTATTGGTCTATGATGTCTACCTCGTTCTTCAAAAAGCAATTCAAATGTCACCCCTCTGAGAAGCTTCCTTAAATTCCTACAGGCACAACTAGTCATGGATTCTATGCTTCCCCTGGTTGCCCCTCCCCATAGCTAGACAGCAGCTGCAAGATAAGCACAATGGCTTATCCATCCCCACTTCCCCAGTCCCGTTTAGAGCAGCTACTCAATAAATGTGGGTTGCAGGTATCTGAGATGTCCTAACCTTACCAGCTACCTGTATTAACCCTACAAAACTGTTCTAGGGTGGTTTTGGGGTGCTAACCTTCAGGGCCTTCCCAGAAGAGGCTGGGGCAGCCATGATGCCAAGTATTTCTGTAAGGAATCAAGAGAGGGGTGTTTCTCTTCTGCCGGAGGTGATTATTTTACTAGGGGTATTTCATTGTGGATGGCACGAACATGCAGAGGGTGATGTTTATGAATCAGAAGGTGTAAGTTTGCCTCCAGACACAGATTTTGCTTTCCGCTAGCAGCAAAATCTAGCTTAGCCAAGGCCTAGCCTAGCAATCCGCTAGCAGAGGCCCTTACTGCTAGGGCCTCTATTATGTCACATGTAACGTATGTATAATAACAGTTAACAGGAGAATCAAAAGAGGTGGGATCATGCACTATTGGGTGTCAAATTTCAGGATTTCAGCCTGTCCTTTGGATCACATCCTTTCCCTGGAGATCCTATGTGCCTTTTATCAGTGGTCGAGAATTGTAGGGGTGAGGGCTGCTTGTCCACAGGACTGTGAGACACTGCTTACTATCCACTAGGAACTTGCACTACCAGCCACATACGATCTTAGCTAACTGGGGCAGTAAAGAGAAAAGCACTGCAAATTAACTTAGGCAGGACTCAGTTTACTATCAGCAAGGGATGGTTGGTTTACTTATTTATTTAAATGTCTCCTTTTACTCATTTATAAACTGGACATTGTTGCCCTCCTCCGAGTACATCAAAGCCCAAAGGAACTGAGTGCCTGGGAGTTTCCACCTCATAGGTCAACAAGCCACCCCGCCCTGTGAGGACCCCAGACGGTCCCACTATGAGAAAGCTGTGGGGGGACAGCTGTGCACTCACTCCCACACCGAGACTCAGGCTTTTTGAACCTTCAAAAGGCCACATCCTTCCACTGTCCAGCTCGTCATGGTTAATGCCAAAGTTACTACACAGACCTTGTATTTCCCCTTTTTTCTTTTTCCCTTCTCTCTGTTCAGAGGCCTGATGCTGTCAGCCAATTCTCAACAAAGTCTGAAACATTTCTATAGCCCTAACAGGACGGGCTCTGGGGTCCCACCACCCAGATCCCAGCTGCGCCCTTGCTTAGGTCGGCATCCTAAGCCTCAATTGCCTCATCTGTAAAATAGGCATGGGTAGCAGGGCTCATTGAAATGCCTTCGAGGTTTCTAGAGAAGGTCTGAAAAGCTCTTGTCGAAGCTGGACCAAATAAAGATGCCTGGCAGGTGCTCTGGCTAGAACTCCAGCTGAAGTTGAGCTGCCCTCCCTTCTCTCATTGGCCTCTGGACTGCAATCAGACACTGGCTTTGCTCCTGATTACCCGCCCATTTTCCTGCTTTGCACTGCCCCTCCTTCTCACATTGGCCTCTTGACTGCCAATCAGACTTCGGCTCTGCTCCTCAGTTTTCACCTGTTTTCCAGCCACTTTGCAAACAGGGTCCTGGGACTGCTTTTGGGGGGAGCTACCCTAGACTTAAAAGGTCTTCTGAGGCTGTGGTCAGGAATTTGACAGTTTTGTACTTGATCACAGTGGCGGGTATGTGGAGCACCCCACCTGCTTCTGGTCAGGCTACCTCTCTGGACGTCTGCTATTTCATCTGTAAGGTGCAGGACCCTGGCCCTGCACCCCTCAGTAGATCTGGCGAGTGGAATGATGGTGCCGGCAGGTGAAAGCGCTCTTTCCAGAAGGAGGTCATGAGCTTGGCTTTGACTGCACCAGGCACAGCCTTGCAGAGACCCTAGAAGATAAAACCCCAGCCCCGTCCTCACGGGCTCCCCTTCTGGTGGGGAGGATGAACATCACCTTTGCTTGCTTGGACTTGGTTTCTCCTTCGTTCAATGGGGGATATAGGGTAGGTGGTCCTTAAGAACATTTCTGAAAGTATGGCCCTGTGATGTGATCAATGGCAGCCTTTGGTGCCCTGTGCTGCCCTGGCATATTCGGGACCTGGTGGGACTTCCCAGCAGGGCCCCAGCAAGGCTGTGAGGGAGACTTGCTGGGACTGGAAGGAAAGGCTTTAGAGGAGAGGGGCCAGTGGCACAAGCTGTCTACAAGCTTGGAGGTGGGACTCCCCAAAAGGCGATTCCATGGCCAGTGTTCTGTCCTCTGCTTGCAGATGACTGGGGCGGTTTGGACAGGGCAAGGGTTGATACCCTTAAAGGATCTCAGAATGTTGCCCAGAAAAATCCTGAAAAGGTCTTTGAAGTCTGAGTTTTACCTTCAAAATACATGTCAATGTTATATTCTACCCAAAAATGTCTATGTTTACACATAAAAATAATGTTTGAAAGTAATTGTCGTCTGGCAAATTGACACTCCAGAATAGGACAATAGGCTACATTCCCTAGTGCTTCAATTCCTCTGCCTACCCCCCACTCCTGTGTTTCAGATCAGCCTGAGGGATTAGGTAAGTCTGGGGTCAGAAGGCCTTAAACAGCAAGCTGGTACTGAAACATGCTTAAACACAGCAATAAAACTGGAAAGTAATGTCTTGGAAATATTAAGCCAGAGCAGTGTGAGGGTGGTTCAGCAGCACGACACCAGATGCAACCAACCAAGTCAGGTTATGAGTGAACCAGTCAACACTCAGGGATGTGGACCTCAGAGAAACAAGAGCAATGGTCAGGACAGAGGCAGATAGCACCAGGCTGTGAGTCTGTATGCTGCCCCTGTAGCCTCTCCTCATTCTCCCTTTGGAGGATATATTTAGAGGGCTACCCTGTAACATCAGACCCTGGGTTGACCTTGTGAGGGCCAAATCCCTTGGTCCCCAAAGGTTTGCTGAAAAGTGCTGATAGGAGACTGATTATAGGAGAAAAAGCATACCATCTACTTAAGCGAATATAGGAGGGTCTTCAAAATGAAGCCCTAGCCCCCCAATGAGGTACTGAGAGAAGATACCCAAGAAGAGTGAGGTCTAGGAATACCGGTCTTCTCAAGGAGACCACAAGGATACATTTGCAGGGTCCTTCCCAGGGTGACTCAGCTCTTGGGAATTTGTAAACTTAACTTCCTGAAACTCAAGTTCTGTGAAATACTGTAGTTCTGTAGGAGCTGGAATAGCATCTCCTGCTTAATTCAAACTGGCCAGTGAGAAGGGTACTTGTGGGGTAAAACTTTTTGACTGTAGATAAAAAGGGAAAAACCAAGGCAGTCGGGGAGCACGGCCATTTGGAATTCTTTTATGTCGTAAGCTCCCGGCTGGTGAATAAAGCCCTTCCTCTTATAAACGTGGTGTTTGGGTGCTCTTTCTCTCCATTGGGCCTCGTCTTCCTGCAACAGTAGGACACTTATCTACCATCTTGAGGTGGCAGAAAGGACCAGGGCTTGGATCCTAGCAAAGCATCCTAGGGAAGGAGAATAAGAAGAACTCTCTTTATACTCTTTGATATAAAGAATATTTTGAATTAAAGACCATTCATGATCAGAAAGCATTGGAAGAGGCCTTTCCTCTCTCTACATAAAACCTGAGTAACCTGATTGGGAATGGGCTGCTGACTTTCTTATTACATGCTAATAGGCCTGGCTGGCCCCCCAGGTCATTTGAAGCACAATGCCAGTCACTCAGGTTAATCTACAAATCAATCTGTTTTCATCCATCTACATATTCCCCCTAGTAACCACTTACTGCACCCATACTTTCCATGTTCTCCCCTCTCCCTTCCAAAAGGCATCTATAATGGTCTCTGACCATCACTGGGACAATCAATGGTATTTGAAAATAAACCTTTCTCTTACTAATGTACCATAGTTGTAAGTGATAGTATCAGGTGTACCTGCCCAGTAGACCTGCCATGCCCAGGCAGGGTCAGGGTCATGACCCTCCCCGGAAGGGTCAGATTCATGTCCCCTGAAACGGGAAAAAGGAATGCTACCAATTGCTGCACTCCCTGACCCTTTAAATCCCATCTGCCATAACTCACGTGTGCAATTCCTTTCTTGATTTGCCCCACTTGCATCCAGATGGAAATAAAGACCACATGATTTCTACAGAACGGGGATTCCCTCTTCCTTTGTTTTGCACCTTGGAATAATCTTTCTTCCTTGGCTGCAGAACCTTTCAGTAAGTTGATCTTTCAGTGAACCAGATCAAGGGGAAAGGGCAGGTTTTACCCTGATCCCTACAAAATCTTTTCTCAAACTTGGGTCCACCAGCTCACAACCTAACAAAAATTGATTAACCCTTCACAAAAGTGGCCATAAACCATTCTATTTAAAGTTATTTCACTTGAATGTCCATCCATTGGTAGCAACTTCTTGTCTTTACCTGCAATTCAATGAAAGTTTAAGTCCTTACTTTACAGAGGCACTGGGCCAGATTCTAGGCTTCCAAAGCTGAACATGAAGTCCCGAGGGTTTTCAAGGCAGGCCATTCACTGATGCTGCATTTCAGAGGACATCGTGCCAGCAGATTTGAGAGGCCATGGGAGCTGGGGAGTCCATGAACTTTCTCAGAATCAACTGAGTGTATGTGTGTAATGCTTCCCCTCAGCTCTCTAGGATATTTATTTATTCATTTTATTATATTTATAGCAAATTCACTTTGAGAAGACCGGACTGACCCCATCTTGCCCTCTCCCATCCCACCCCCACTTTATCACAACCTGTCCCTGAGTATGTAGGGCTTGCAGAAATGAGTTGTTAAACAAGGGTTGCTAAATAAACATACCCTATGGAGACAGGGCAGATTAGCCCTGGGTTGCAGACCCTTGTAAAACCACCCCTGGCTTCCCTTATAATCGCTCACCCCCAGCTTCCTCATAGACCTAACCTCACCTCTCACTTCTGTAAACTGCTTTGCATTAGGATTTCCAACCCCCTCCCCAACTGAAAGAAGGGTTAGGGTTAGGGTTATTAAAAATGGTTATTAAAAAAGGTTAGGGTTATTTTAAAAAGATTATTTTAAAAACCTTCGTGTATAATGCCTTGCCAAGAATTTGGGATATGAATCCATCTCGGTCAGCAAGCCAATAAAGGACCCCAGAACTAATTTGAACTCAGTGTGTTGGTATTTTCTCTATAATTCCACTCACGTTGGGTACAACAAGATGTCCTGCCTTTGGGGGTCAAACCAATGTATGTTTTCCACGTATTGATTTGTGACCTCACCTACAATCCCTGCCTCCCTAAAATGTATAAAAGCAAACTGTAACCCCATTACCCTGAGTCCAAGTGCTCAAGGCTTCTTGGGTATGGTTTCAGGTCGGGTCTTCAAATCTGGCTCAGAAGAAACCTCCTTAAATTATTTTATTGAGTATGGCTTCTTTTCCATCAACAATTATGAAAAGCTTTCCATAATATACAGTGGATATTTATTTTTAATAGCTCCCTTAATAAAAATGAATAGGTAACAAATACAAAACGTAAGGACCTTGCTAACCCCATGTGTTCGGTGGTCTGATGGTGAGATGAGAATTGAGGGGTGAGGGTCTCCTCCAGACCCTTGGAAAGGTGGGAGTGAAGGGAATGAGTGTTCATATCCTTGTGATGTGGAAGAGACTGGGCCACCTGGAAATTCACTAGACCAGATGAAACTGAGTCCTTCAAAGTCAGCGCATGTTGGGGATGCCTGCATCTTCTACGTGTGTGGTTTATCTCTGCAAGATGTATGTCACAAACAAACACTGGTGGGCAGGTGAAAGTAAATCTTTCTGTCTTCGGATGGGTCCATGGAACTTTCCCTGGGGCTAGTCTATGCCTGAGGCCCTAGTGGCCTTTTTGGCATTCAGGAAGTTCTTCTTTTTCCTGGGAGGAATGTGCAATGAGATCTCTGGATCCTTCAGATTTTTGAATATAAAGAGCTTTTCACCTGTGTTCAAAACGTCAATGACTTCTGCCCCTAAAATGGATACAGGGGCCAGCTCGCCAATGGGCTCCAGTGACAGGTGTGGCCAACTTCCTTTTCCAGAGAATATCATCCTCTCTCTGAGAGGGAGACACGTCTTCTGTAATATGCTAAAGAAAGAAGATCAAATTCAACATTTTTGTCAACAGACCCTCCTGAGTATTCTAATAGTTTTTTAAGAGAATCCCCATTTGGGTCCTGAAGCCCATAATCAAATGCTATTTTAAAGAGAGATTATTTTCTGTTTGGTTGCTGGATAGCTGCAAAATGAGCAGAGGCTGTGGCAGCAGTGTGCTACAGTCAATACTTACTGGCTCACGGCTACTAAAATATCAGTAGTTTTGCAAGCCCATCATCCTCAGGTTCTTAGCTTTAAATCAGCCATGGTGGGAGTATTTCCACCCTGGAATCTGGCCAATGCTACAAATCAGAACTCCCCACCCCTCTCACCACCAGCTGACTGTTAAACATTTATGACTGTACCTCATTGGTCTTACACTAAAAGCAGGCTGATAAAATCTGGTTAAAAATCAACAGTTAATAAGTTGGGCAAAATGTGTTTGTCCTATGTATCATGCTTTAGAACCGTCTCATGAAAACTGCTGTACTTCTGGCCTTGGGCAGTTACTCTCCTGAATCCCCGGCTGTTAATAGTAATACTCTGTGACTACCACTAAGAGCCCTCTACAAACTGAGAGCCACAGGGCTCGCTCTCTGCCCAAGCAGCACCAGACAAAACCATGTCACCAGAATCCACCTGTTGGATATCAATGGCAGGCTTGTGAAGTGACAGATTAGATGCGGCTCCACTGTCATCATCATAACTGCAGCAGCTAGTGGCCCTGAGCAAGGATTTGAGCCCAGCTCTCTCTGATATCGTCTCCTCTTGCCAGGGAAGGTCCACGGTGCTACCAGGTGAGTGAGACAATCATGTCTTTAGATCTGTGCTCACTCCACATCTACTGGCACAGCCTAGCAGTGCTTCTAGGAGGACACTCTACCCTTACACAGCTGAATTTAGTTTTCTTCCTCTAGGCTTGAATGTACTTCTCTTGGTCAATATCCTAATCTAATTTCTTTGGGACCATATTGTGCCAATTAAATGGCTCCAAGCTTTTCATCATGGGCAACCCAGGAAGCTTAGTCTCAGCACTTTCACCTGAGAAATGCTGGGAGGGGCAGAGCTCAGGCAGACACTTTCCTTGGACAGCCACTGTTTCCAGAGCACATACTGGACATCAATTTTTAACCACTTATGAATCTATCTCATGTTGCATCTTTTTCTAAATCTTCTCTATAGTGAATCACAGAAGACAACTGTTCCTTGGTTTGCAGCAACCAAATACCACTGTGCCCCTGACTTCCCTCTGTTTTCTAGGTGTGCAAATCACCACAGCCCAAAGAGAACAGCAGAATCCAAAGAGCACAGTCTGGTAATTTATGGAAATAAGGAGGGTAGATGATTCCAAATCCCGTGGCTACCATTTACCAGCTGCAGGCTTGAAGCCTGTGCGTCTGACCTCCCTGAGCTTCCATTTTATCACAAGCCTCAATGCAATGTCCATAGGGTTTTGTGAATAGTAAAGTCTAAGCAGCTATGAGGAATTCTTTTCTTTTAATTATAATCACTAAAATAGCCATTAACTCAAACAAACAGAAATTAAAATGCTAATCAATGTTCAGAGAACATCCTTCCCCTGCCAGCTCCAGGCTTATCTCAGCTTCTAAACTAGCCCAATGAATAAACAGTCAGTAGCCTGCAGGGAAGAACAGCTCTCTGCTCCCAGCCACCCTCCTCTTCCCAGTCACTCACGGGCAGCTGGGCTCCCCACTCCCTAGCCCACTGGCTGGTGCACATCATTACCTCTCCTTCCTCCTGTGAGCCCAGAGCATCTTTTCTAGCCCTCTGGCCATCAAATCTCCTCGCAGTTTGCTGTCTAAGGCTTGCCACCAGCCCTGGTGTTTCCTGAAGGCAAGAAGAGGGAGTTTATGTTTTCAAAAATAGCATCTCTGAGGGATTAGTAATCCTAAAAGCCCTCCAGGGCTCTGACCCTCCCAGTGAATTGGGGTGTTCACCATTTGTTCTTTCACTCACTGTCTGCTCCTTCTCAGGCCTAGTCACGATGCAACCTCTGACCTCAAAGGGTCCATGGTTCAGGGGATCACAAATGGGTGACAAGTGACATTAGTCAGAGGAAGGCTGCCTACAGTAGACGCACTGGAAGCTCCATAAGTGTTTATGAATATATGATTACAGAAGTTGAAAAAAGCACAGTGGAAATCTGGAAGGTGAGCTGAGCTGACCAAACCCACATGAATGGGTTTGGTCCTAAACTGAAGGACAGGGGCCTTTGAGAGTGCTGCCCAAGAGAACAGGAGGGTACAGGTCTCATCAACCAGGGACAGCCCACAACTGAGAGTCCTGCCTGTCAAGCCCATCCCTCTGCCTTGCCGTTGGTCCCTGGAGGTGGAGGTGGAGGTGGAGGTGGGAGGTGGGACCTCTTTCACATGGTGCCAGCCCTACTCCTATCCTAGGAGTCTTAACTCCTGAGCAGAGAAGGGTAGTCCTCCGATGGCAATGCTCAAGAGTGGATAGTCTGGTCCCCTGCCCTCCTGGAGCTCATCTCTGGATTCTGACATGTCCCCAGTGCACTCTATTCTTCCTTAGGTCAGTCAGTCTGAGATGCTTAAAACCCAAGATTCTTTTTTTTTTTCTTTTTGAGATAGAGTATCATTTTGTCACCCTCAGTAGAGTACTGTGGCATCATAGCTCACAGCAACCTCAAACTCTCAGGCTCCAGTGATTCTCCTGCCACAGCCTCCCAAGTAGCTGGTGCTCACCACAAACCCCAGCTGTTTTTAGCTCAGGCTGGTCTTGAAACTGTGAGCTCAATCCACCTGCCTTAGCCTCCCAGAGTGCTAGGATTACAGGCATAAGCCACCGCACCTGGCATTCCAAAATTCTTTTTTTTTTTCTCTTTTTTGAGACTCTGTCTCCCAAGCTAGAGTGCAGTGGCCTTAGCCTAACTCACAGCAACCTCACATTCCTGGGCTCTAGTGATCCTTCTGCCTCATCCTCCCAAGTAGCTGGGACTACACAGGCCCTCCACAACATCTGGCTAATTTTTCTATTTTTAGTAGAGACAGGGTCTTGCTGTTGCTCAGGCTGGTCTCGAACTCCTGAGCTCAAAGCAGGCCTCCTGTCTCAGCCTCCCAGATTCTAGGCCTGAGCCACTGCGACTGGCCAAACCCCAAGATTATTAACTGATGTAATAAGTGATGTAATTAAGTGATGTAATTAAGTGACTAGTGCCCTCAGAAACTAGGGTAAGGGGACTGGGATCCCAGGAGTCCTCAGTCTGCTTGGCAGGAGGCCAGGCAAACAAAGAGCACATGTGTGCCCAAGGAGACAACAAAGAGCACATGTGTGCCCATGGTGACAGCCACCTGAGTCACCTCGCCTTGCCCCGGCTTAGCCTGCCCACCCCTCAAAGTAAACTGACGGTGCAGCCCCCCCACCAATGACCTCATGGGTGATCCTCATGGGTGATCCTCAGAAGGAGGTGGCCTCTCTGTGTCTATGCATGTTCCTACTCCAGGGACACCTCGAAACTTGCCATCTGCATGTCCTTGAAGCATGTGGTACACGGGAAAACCCTGACTATGAAATGCAGCCCTTTGACCACACACACCCTCTGCCCACCCACATCCCACCTCCTGACTGTGCCCACCCTCTGCCCACCCACAGTTGCTGTCCTCTCATTCCAGCCCTCCTTTGTTTATCCTCAATAGTGCTTCTTAATTTTCAAATAGAGCCCCCTCTACGACTCTTAAGAACAAGGCCTTGCCCCTTTATTCAGGACTGATAATGTCCATGTACCCCTGTCCACATAATCAGGCCATTCCAGAAGGCTCCCTGCTCCCACACACCCAACCTGGCCTCCTTTGGCTCTGGCTGGAGTCCCAGGGTCCTGGCTGGGGTCCCTGGCTCCAGTGCCCCTCCCAGCTGCTCAGCGGTCTCAGTCTGGCCACGGCTCTTCCTCCCCAAGCTCCTCCATTAACAAGCAGTGTGGCCACTGCTCCCCAAACCCACCTCCCCCCACACCCAGCTTCCTGCCTTTCCTTACAAAGGGCGTTTACCAACCCAATTCACTCCTGAATACCACCCTAAAGGAAAACACCTATGCAGAGTTATCCAAAATTGAGGAAAAAACCTAGCAACCTAGTAACAGGGTCACAGTTACATGCACTCTACTATACCCTTCCGTATAGGAACTGTTAAAAACGATACCTATGAAGAGTTTCAATAGAGAAAAGCATGAATTTTAAATTAGTAACAAGAGCAAGGAACAAACTCTAACAAATGGGATAGAATTATATAGGAAGATGTCTGTTTGCATGAGGTCGAGAGTGGAAAAGTAATGAACAAACTTGCTGCTGCTACAAGGTCCTAAAAAGCAGGCAGTGAGGCTGGACACACACACTCACACACACACTCCTATTTATATGCACCACACACATTTACACACCAATAGATACACACCCCTTTTGCAGACCCACTTAGCACCACGCCCACAACACACACGCACAGACTCGGCAGAGAACACATTCTGGAGGGAACAATGTAAGAATATGGTAACATTTCTTTTCCAGGTGGCAGAACTATAGATGTTTCTTTTTCCTTTTATGCATTTTTTACATTTTCTTTAATAGGCATGCATGACATATTTACGGTCCCAGGGACACTTACTTTCTTAAGATTCTACTTGAAAAATTGGTAACGAAGTTTGAAAGTCTGGACAAAAACTTGGTCCTCTTGTGACTTTGAGGGTTCACCAGTGACCCTTCTGAACAGGCCCAGGGCACAGGAAGGGACAGGCATGTGCTCCCTCCCTCATGGGCTTGCCAGGGTTAGTCCCTGCCCTGCAGAGGCTGCCCCTCCTTGCTCTCACCTCCTCCTGCCCCCATCAGCCGGCTCCGAGCTGCCCTCATTCTCCACAGCATGGTCTGAATGTTTCTCGCTGACTGAGTCCAGCAGGGCCAGCAGCTGGGCCTGCGAGGCCGTGGGCAGCAGCACACTCAGTAGCCGGCGTAGCGTGGCCGCGGGGACCATGGTCATCCTGGAGAGGTAAGACGCCAGTCTCAGCTCCTACAGGAAACAGGTGAGAGCTCATCGCTGTACTTATGACCAACAACTTGTAATTTGTTATAGTCTTGCGACATTCTGTCCTGCACTGCTAATTATTTTAGTTGCTCAGTCTGGACAGCATGCTCCTGAACTTGCAGAGCTGTCCACAAAATCTATGTGGTCAGCATCCCTGGCTCCCTGTGATGTTTCTAAGGGCTTCATCCATCCCTTTGAGTCACAGGGGCAGTGCCCAAATCACCACAGCAAGAGCCCGGTGCTGCAGCAGGGTCATTTGCACTATGATGTTTCTCCTCCTCCCAACTGTCTGTGAGGCCAGGCAGCTTTGGGGGGACAGTGCAGGCTCCAGAAACAACCAAGGTGTCCCTAAATTCAGGGGCCATTAAAGACAGTTTGCTGCATCCACACCATGAAAAACCCCTCTGCCATCAAGGCAAGATCAGGATGGACTTGAGGGGCATGAGACAAGTAAAGCAGTCGCTCTCTGAAGGCCATGTGGTATGGGAGTCCACACACTGGACAATCCAGATGTGACAGAACTCAGAACCGGAAAGCAGAGCAGTGGGTGCTGAGCCGGGGGTGGGCACGCAGAGAGGGCAGCACCAGGGCATTGTGGGGGCCGCCTGGCTCTGCGTCTTGATGGTGGCATGACTGCTGGTTATGAAAATGTACCTGGGGTAAAGCCACATAGAACCAGGCACACATTTCACATTGACCTCAGCATCCTGGGAAGGATCGCAGAACAGTGGACTTTGAGGGAAACTGAAACAGGAGGTGGGGGCTCTCTATCCCACCTTTGCAACTTCCCGTGAACCTAAGCAGATTTCAAAATAAAAAGTATTTTTAAAAATGCACATCAAACCATGAATGAATTAACAAATTGTGGTGTATGTCCACCATGGAATACTATGCAGCCATAAAAAAGGACAGAGACTTTATAGTTTTTATGTTTACCTGGATGAAACTAAAACAAACTCTTTTAGTAAAATTTCTCAAGAATGGGAAAAAAATAACTAATGTACTCAACACTATTATAAAATCAATATATCATCACCTACAGATTCATATGAATGATAAAACACAACTACAGTCCAGAAAGAAGGAGGGGAAAGCAGAAGGAGTGGAGGGAAGGGGCAGGAGGAAGGAGGGTATTTGGTGGGAACTCGCCTATTATACACAATGCCATGGTACGTTGCAAATCTATTAAAGAGTAGAGTATAAATGTCCTACCACAACAAATAAGTAAGCGAGGTGATGGTTATGTTGATCATTCTAATTTAAGCATTCCACATTCTATATCAAATCAGCACATCATACCCTATAATTATACACAGTTATGATTTAATAAAAAAAAATAAACAAGCCCTTGGGCATGGCCTTACTTCTGTTTGGGCTTCAGTCTCCTCATCTGTCAACTGAGGTCATAACAATTCCTGTGGCAAAGGGATTTGTGAGGACAAAATGAACCAGGTCACAGGAACCTGCTCTGTGCAGAAAAGACACAAATAATGACCAGTTTTCCCAGTAACCGGGGGCATGCCTGGCCATGCCCAGAGGCCTTCCCTGGGATTTCACATGGAGAGGCTAGAAGAAATAAACAGAGAGAAGCAACCCTGGACTCGGATGTCGAAAGGCCACTAACTCAGGCCTGACAGGTGCACGTCATCCTCTGTGTAGGGACAAAGAGACAGGAGAGATGGAGAAGCAGAAAGACCCAGAGTCCCTGGGCCATTTGAGCCCCCGAGCTCAGCCCTGCTCTTCTGGGGGATGGTCAGGGGATCCATATGTCTCCCCACCTTTTAAAATTTTGAGACAAGGTCTCACTCTGACTCCTGGGCTTTAGTGCAGTGGAATTAGCCTTGCCCATGGCAGCCTCAAATTCCGGGGTTCAAGCAATCCTCCTGCCTCAGCCTCCTTGTAGCTGGGACTGCAGACTTGAGCTGCCACATCCAGCTAATTTCCTATTTTTATATTTTTTTATTAAATCATGACTGTGTACATTAATGCATCTATGGAGTACAATGTGCTGATTTGATATACAATGTAGAATGTTTACATTTAACTGATAACCATAACCATCACTTCGCTTACTTATTTGTTGTGGTTAAGACATTTATACTCTACTCTTAATAGTTGTGAAATGTACCATTGCATTATGCACATTAAGTGAGGTCCCCCAAATGCCCTCCCCTCTCCCCTCTCCCTTTTCTTCCCTCCTTCTTTCTGGACTATAGTTGTATTTTTTGATGTGTATGAATGTGTAGGTGATGAAATATTGGTTTCACAATAGTATTGAGTACATGGGATACTCTTTCTTCCATTCTTGAGATACTTTACTAAGAATATGTTCCAGCTCCATCCAGGTAAACATAAAAGATGGGAAGTCTTCATCCTTTTTATGGTTGCACAGTATTCCATGGTGTATGTGAGTATCACAATTTGTTAATTCATTCATGGGTCCGTGGACACTTGGGCTGCTTCCATGACTTGGAAATTATGAATTGGCCTGCAATAAACATTCTGGTGCAAATTTCTTTGTTGTAAAAGGATTTTTGATCATCTGGGTAAACACCTACTAGAGGAATTGCAGGATCAAACGGTAGGTCTACTTTTAGTTCCTATAACCAATACACTACTCAGAAATAAAAACAAATCAGGAGGTAGCACATCACCAGACTTTAGGCTATACTGTAAATTTATAGTGATCAAAACAGCATGGTACTGGCACAAAAATAGAGAGGTAGATATATGGAACAGAATAGAGAACCAAGAGATGAACCCAGCCACTTATTGTCATTTGATCTTTGATAAGCCTATCAAAAAAATGCATTGGGAAAACAATTCTCTATTTAACAAATGGTGCTGGGGGAACTGGCTAGTGACTTGTAGAAGACCAAACCTGGACCCCCACCTTTCACCATTAACAAAAATTGATTCTCCCTGGATAAAAGATTTAAACTTAAGACATGAAACTATAAAAATACTAGAAGAGTGCAGGGAAACTGGTTGAAGAAATTGGCCAGTGAAAATATTTTATGAGGAGGACCCCCCTGGCAATTGATGCAACACCAAAAGTAGATTACTGGGATCTGATCAAACGAAAAAGCTTCTGCACAGCCAAGAGCACAGTAAGTAAAGCAAACAGACAGCCTTAAAAATTGGAGAAGATATTTGCAGGTTATGTTTCCAACAAAGGTCTGATAACTAGAATCCACAGAGAATTCAAACTAATCAATAAGAAAAGAACAAAAAGAACAAATAACCCCATTTCTATGAGAGCAAGAGACTTGAACAGAAGCTTCTCTGAAGAAGACAGGTGCATGGCCTATAGACACATGAAAAAATGCTCATCATCTTTAATCGTCAGAGAAAAAAGCAAATCAAAACCACTCTGAGATATCATCTAACTCCAGTAAGACTAGCCCACATCACAAAATCCCAAAACTACAGATGTTGGCATGGATGTGGAGAGAAGGGAACACTTCTACACTACTGGTGGGAATGCAAGTTAATTTTCTATTTTTAGGAGAGAGAGGATCTCCCTGTGTTGCTCAGGCTGATCTCAAACTTCTGGGCTCAAGCAATCCTCTTAACCTCGGCTGGGATTATAGGTGGGAGCCACTGCACCCAGCTCACACTTCTGCATTTATGCTGAAACTAGTTTGAGTTGAATTTCTGTTACATTGAGTTGAAAGGAATTGTGTTTTCCCAAAGAGTCCAAGTGTGGTGCTCAACAGAGCTGGGTGCTACTGCAGTGGTGTTTACATGAGTAGGAGCAGCAACTGTAACAAATCACCACAAACCTGTGGTTTGAAAGAAATTTACCCTCCTCTAGTTCTGGAAGCTGAAGTCTGAAATCCATTTCCCTGGGCCGACATCAGGTGTGGGCACTGGGAGAATCCATGTCCTTGACTCTCCCGTGTTCCTGGGCTTGTGCCCACCCTCCCCCGACTTTACAGGGCATCCTCTATGCCTGCTTTTCTTGTCACACTGTCTTCTCTGCCTCTGATCCTCTTATAAGGACACAAGGACAGTCTAGGATTGTCTCCCCAGCCAAAGATCCTTAACCACACCTGCAAAGTTCCTTTAGCCATACAGAGTCACACTTTCAGGTTCTAGGGATTAGGATGTGGTCCCCTTTGGCTGTGCTTGTGCAGCCTGCCACCACAACACTACAAGAGCATCACAGGAGGTGCCAGACCTGTCCCAGGCACTGGAGGCAGAGCAGTGAGTGAAACAAGGTCCCTGCTTTTGTGAGGGCTGCCCAGGCAGGTGAAGAGACAGATGGAGGCATCCACAAACACGCTAGCAGGCAGACGGAGGCCTGATGAAGCCCAGGCAGGACAGAGGGACATGGGGTGACAGCGTGTAGATGACATCAGCAAGGGAATGCAGTTGGGGAGGAAATGGGGATGAGGCTCAGCCACTGGGCACCTGTCACCCGAGGCCATGATGGGGAGCATCTAGCAAGGGGCTAGTCTGGAGAGGTGTCGGGTGTGGGGAATCAGGTGTGAGGAACCAGGAGAGAATGTGCTATACTGTAAATTTATAGTGATCAAAACAGCATGGTACTGGCACAAAAATAGAGAGGTAGATATATGGAACAGAATAGAGAATAGGCTTATCAAAGATCAAATGATGGAAGGAGGAGGGCTGCGGCCAAGCACTGCAGAGAGAGAAGCAGGGGTCACTATGACCTTGACACTTTCAGAGTGACAGTAAAGGGGAAAGGTGCTGTTTCAAACATCAACCCCCTGTTGTGTCCCACCCTCCCCTCTGCAGTCTCCCCCTAACACAGGACCATTCATTCTACCCCGAATGCCCAGCCTGGGAAGCCCTTGCACTTGAGCCTCCTCCTACCTGAATGCGCATCCCCGCCCTGCATCTGCCTGACTCTCTCCAGCTCCTTCATGTGGCCTCTGTGCAGCCCTTCCCACTCCTACCTTCCGGAACAGGTCCCTCATCAGTTTTAACCAATTCTGCCATCACCGTCCCATTTCTAGTGTGTCTTCACCTAGGCTTTTAGGATGAGATCAATGGACCACAAATAAATGCAGGGGCCAGGTGTCTACACAGAGGAGGGGAACTGCAAGGACCGAGTGGCCCGGGTGCCATCTCCCTGCCTCCTTCCTCGGCATCTCTCCGCAGCACTGTCTCCTTTACTTTCTGGAGACTCCAGGATAATTGTGGCCATTTGCAGACACCAGGGTGGAATTCTCTCTTTAACCACGTAAAGATGAAGGGAGAAGAAGTAGAAGGAGGAGGAAGAGGCAGGAGGGCAGGAGACAGGGCCGGAGAGAGGGGTTATTCTTTATCTTAGTACAAAAAAATAAAGTGCAGGTGAATTTTATACGTTAGTTTGGGTGGGCCACTATACCTGGATGCTTCATGAAACATGACTCTGGGTTTCCCATGGAGGGTATTTTTAATACTTACACTGGTGGACTTTAAGGAACCCAGGTTGCCCTCCATGATGTGATAGGCCTCATCAATCAGTACAAGGCCTGAATAGACCAAAAGCCTGACCACCCTGAGCACTGCAGATAGCCTTCAGAATTGAATTGTCACTCCTTCCCGAGTGTCCAGCCTGCTGGCTTGACCTGCAGAACTTGGACTCACCAACCTACACAAACACATGCACCGATCTTAAATAAATAATTTCTACACACAGACACAATCCCATTGGTTCTACTTCTCCAGAGATCTCTCACCAATACCCAGGGGCTAGAAGGAAGAAATCCAGTTGCATGGACATCAATGACTGGGCTACACAAAGCATGCCGTGTGGGCAGAGAAAACAATGACCCTACCTGTCTCCGCTACTCAGAGCTTCCAGTCTGGCAGCACTTACCCACTTCAGGGCCAATTCTTATTTTTTTCTTTTTTTTTAAAATTGTTTTAGGTTAATTTGATGATACAAAGAATTAGGTAACAATGTTTGCATTTTTTTTTTTTTTTTTTTTGGAGATAGAGTGCTGTGGTGTCACAGCTCAAAGAAATCTTAAACTCTTGGGCTTAAGCGATTCTCTTGCCTCAGCCTCCCCAGTAGCCGGGACTATAGGCACCTGCCACAACACCTGGCTATTTTTTGTTGTTGCAGTTGTCATTGTTGTTTAGCAGGCCCAGGCCGGGCTCAAACCTGCCATCCTTGGTGTATGTGGCTGGCGCCCTACCCACTGAGCTACGGGCACTGAGCCCAATGTTTGCATTTTTAGGTAGAGTCCCTCTTATAATTATTTCCTGCCCCCAAGAAGTATGCCATACACCCTAAGTGCCCATTAACTGGGAGCCCACCCATCCTCCCCTCTACTCCCCTCTCCTCCTCTCTCCCCATTCCCTTGTTCCCCCCTCCCACTTTGAACTGAGTTTTTCACATAGCCAATTCTTTAGCAGAGTACTATGGTTTCCACATTTGAATCCCTACAAAATTCACATTAGAACTTAATCCCAAATGCAATAGTGTTAAGAGTCGGGGCCTTCTGGAGGTATTCAGGCCAGCAGGGCTCAAGGGAACTAGCCATTTGCCCTTCCACCCTTCTGCCACCTGAGGACACAGCATCCTCCCCTCCCTGGGGTGCAGCCACAAGGCACCACCTTGGAAGCAGAGTCAGCCCCCACCTGACACCAAGTCTGCAGGTGCCTTGCTCTTGGATTTTCCGACCTCCAAAACTGTGAGAAAATAGATTTCTATTCTTTGTAAATTACCCAGTCTTAGGTACTTTGAATGGCAGCAGAAACAAAAGGAGACATTCATAGTCTAAATGAGCCTGCAGTCAGGACACAAACCTGGGTGATATTCCACATGTGACACTGGCTTTCTGTAAAGCCTCAAAGTAACAAAGAAGAAAGCAGGAAAGTCAACATTGGGCCTGGGGAACGACTCAGTGACCCACAAACGCAGGCTAGGGGTCGTCTTCTTCTCTGCACTCTCCAGGGATCAACTGGGAGGACACAGGGGATGCAGCCATCAAGCTGCAGCTGAACCCTGAGTCCCCCTCCAGCAGCAGCAAGCCCTGTGCCCTCACCAGGTCTCTGTGCCTTGGTCCCTTGATTCATAACATGGTGATACTTTCCTCATTTCCCAGCGTTCTGCAAGGACTAGCGTTTCAGGCCATGGCAGGTGCCTCCTCATCCTGTTTGGAGCCCATGCGATCCTGCGACAGTGCAGAGCAAGAAGAACTTGAGCTCCCATCCAAGCTCCGCTGGGCTCCCTAGGACCTGCCTCTAAAGGGTTGAGAAACCTGCCCCAGCAGCGAGATCGTGAGCAGCAGGGGCTCTGTCCACAGAGCTCCCAGCCAGGTGGCCCGTGTTGTAAATACCTGCAAAGCCCAAGGCAGCTCTCACATCAGAGAAGAAGTGACATGTCAGCCTCAGCAATGCCACTGCCACCTCCTGTGCTAACCTTCCCCCTGCAAAGTGTCTGTGCCCAGTCTGGGAACCTGTGAATACGTCACTTTGCATGGCAAAGGGAGCTTTGCAGATGGGACTAAGATGAGATGGTGGGGTTAGCCTGAATTTTGCAGGTGGGTCCAACCTAATCATCATGTGAGTCCTTAAAACTGGAGCCCCCTCCTGCTGTGGCAGGTCAGGGAGACAAGTAACCATGACAGAAGAAGGGCCAGAGAGATGGAGAATTTCAGGCTTTCAAGATGAAGAAGCCGTGAGCAAGGAATGCAGGTGCCTCTAGAAGCTGGCAATGTCCCTTGGCCAACAGCCAGCAAGAAAATGACGCTCTCAGCCCTGCAGCCGCAATGAGCCAAATCCTGTTAGTCCCTTGAGTGAGAGGGAAACAGATTCTCCCTCTACGGCTTGCAGGGTAACGTGAACCTGCCAACGCCTTGCCTGGAGAAGCCCACATTGGTCTGCAGACCTGCAGAAGGGAAGGCTGTGCTGTGTTAACAGCTGTTTGTGGTCATTTGTCACAGCAGCAATAGGAAACTCAATCCATCGGGGAAGCTGTATGGACATGGCCATGGACAGCCGTGGCCAATTCATGACATGGGACACCCAAATAAGCTCCCAGCCCCTACTTCCTGCTGGCTCCCTCCCTGGGCTGGGGAGTAAATGTCTGACCAGGCGCCTGCCTCACAGCCAGCAGGCCCCACGGCCAGTTCTCCTCAGGGGTGAGTGGAATCTGCTGTGGGGACTTGGGGGCATTTGTTTCCCTGATGAGAAAGGACAGGCAGGTGGCTGCTACTATACCTCTTGCTCTGACACAGACTCTGGAAAAACTCACAGAATAGGACCCTGATGCCACCAGATCAGTGAGCACCTGCCTCCAGAGGCCAGCAAGGTGCATAAACTGCCGTGCAAAGTCCTGTTTCCTGGCATTTATAGACACCAGAAGGCACAGGAAACCCATCTCGGGATGCAATCAGGTCCCGGGCACACGGCCCCAGGGCTCTGTCCCAGGAAGGGGAGTGGGTGCTGCACTCTGGCCAAGGACCAACAAGGCCAGCCAGTCCCAACTCCGAGAGCTGGAGCACGCCTGCAAATGCGCCTCTCTGGCCCAGGTTTCTCTTACCAACTTGGTTCCTGGTGGAACCTGCCCCACATATTAAAGACTGAAAAGGAGGAGGGCGTCTATCAAACTGCAGAAAAGAAACCAACTGGGCCAACTGGGTGCTGCTGTGGTTGCTGCCCTGAGCACTGACTAGTGTCCCCTGCGCACTGACTGAGTGTCCCCCGCGCACTGACTGAGTGTCCCCTGCGCACTGACTGAGTGTCCACTGTGCACTGAGTGTCCCCTGCGCACTGACTGAGTGTCCCCTGCGCACTGACTGAGTGTCCACTGCGCACTGACTGAGTGTCCCCTGCGCACTGACTGAGTGTCCCCCGCGCACTGACTGAGTGTCCACTGCGCACTGACTGTCCCCTGCGCACTGACTGAGTGTCCACTGTGCACTGACTGAGTGTCCACTGTGCACTGAGTGTCCACTGCGCACTGACTGAGTGTCCCCTGTGCACTGACTGAGTGTCCCCTGTGCACTGACTGAGTGTCCCCTGCGCACTGAGTGTCCCCTGCGCACTGACTGAGTGTCCCCTGAGCACTGACTGAGTGTCCCCTGTGGACTGACTGAGTGTCCCCTGCGCACTGACTGAGTGTCCCCTGTGCACTGACTGAGTGTCCCCTGCGCACTGACTGAGTGTCCCCTGTGCACTGACTGAGTGTCCCCTGCGCACTGAGTGTCCACTGCGCACTGACTGAGTGTCCCCTGCGCACTGACTGAGTGTCCCCTGCGCACTGACTGTCCCCTGCGCACTGGGCTTGGGCTCAGGCCTTTCCTGAATCTGCTCACAGTGCCCAAGCTTGGCTTTCTCACCTCCTCCTATGGGTGAGGAAAGGGTAAAGAGACATGCACACATGGGCAGGTGCAAACGTGGCTGGCGTGTCCTCACCTGGCTGCAGAGCGTCACAGAGGTGTCCGTCTCCATGTTTTCCAGTGAGTCTTCCAGCACAACACTGCTCTGTTGCTCTTCCCTCAAACTGGAGGGAAAATAAAGTCTCAATGAGTCCAGCTTTGCTATACAGTGATATCAGCACCAGGAGATTAGCTGGTTATTTAAATAACAAAGCATCTCCCATCTCAGCTACATAATTTAAAATATATATGATTCATCCACATAAAGAGGTGGTGGAAAGGTATGCTTTCCTTCTTCCTAAACCACTCCAAAAATAATGCACCAAGGAGGCTCCTTTTCTCACTTTGGAGCTCCCCAAAGTGAGAAGTTCCATGGGAGCTGTGCTTTTGAAGGGTGACCTGTGATCTCACTCCTCATGGCTACGACCAAGCCCAGAGGGCCATATGCACCATGTGGCTTTAGGGAGAAGCAGACCCAGAACCATTTTCTGAGCATGGCCCTGGCTCTGAACTCAAGACTGGGGTCACCTTTTCAAAATCATGAGGCTTCCTGGCTACCACACAAGGGCGTCTGTTGAACCCACAATCTGCCGCACATTCTTTCTGGCTAACATAACCCAAACTTTCTGCAGGCACAAGAAGAATAAAAAGCCTGATCATAAGCAGTCTCCCTCAGGGAGCCTGTGGATACTGTAGTCCTAAAAGCCCAGGCTACACCCAGCCAATGCCTTGGGCATTTCCCTCTGACCACACAGAATAGACTCCCCTCAAGCAATTACTTCAATGGAACTGAATTATTTTTTGCTGTTCTGATCGCACAGAAAAGCACAATCAAATAAAAAAAAAAACACCCATAATCTGACCGCCCAGAAATCACATCTATTATACTTCAGTGGATTTTCTTCTAAGCAATTTGGATGTGTGTTTAAAAAATTAATCACACTGTATAAAGTGTCTGTATCCTCTTCTTTTAACATGAATATTATATTCACAGTGGAAAATTATGAAGCTGTTAAATATTATGTCTATGCAAGAGTTCATAATGGCACAGCCATGGCTAGTTGCCTAAAGTTAACTGAAACAGAATGCAGAGAATGAAAAGGAAGATTGGGGTCCTGAGTGTTCTATGATTTTGCAAAGCAGTATATAAACCACTGTGCTCACTGTACAGCTGGAATAAGGCCTGGGGTCTAGTTCACTGTTTTGTGCCATTGTCACGTGCTGGTTTGAGTTAGGGACTGTGATCATGTAAGGTGGGGCCAACCTGTGAGCACTGGTTGTAGGGTGCACTGGACCTCTCCTACCATCTTGGCAACTTCCTGTGACTTTATAATTATTTCAAAATAAAAAGTTTAAAAATATTATGTATGGACTTCCAGTGGCACCCCGCTTTGCCCAGATCCGCCAGCATCTCAGCCCAGTGCTTCTCAGAAGAGCCACTTCTCCAGATCTCCAGTGTTCATCGCACCCTAAAGCCCACTGTCCACGCAAATCTCCCCAACAGCCCAAGTGCCAGGGACTGTGACCCTCCCTCACCCTAATGTCTTCCATGTGCTCCAGCTCCCCGAGTGGCCTGTTCTCCTCAAGTGGCCTGCTTCCTCCATTCCTTGGCACCAGAGCATTACTGCTAGCTCCATAGCACCCAGAGAGCCTCAAGGCCTCCGTACACAATGAGTAGACCTCTTGATCCGACACCTCCATTCCTGGCTTCCCAAAGCCCTCCTTGCCACCGCCACCTCCACCCCTGTCACGCCTACCATCTGCACCCCAGAAACCTAGAGACCTGCAGGGAGGAGAAGGCCCCGACAGTCAGCTCTGTGAAGCCCTGACATCCTCGTCCCAGGCCTGGACCACCATGAGCTGGTGAAGCTGAACTCAGAGCTGCCCGAGGCATTGCAGGTGCAAGCGCGTGGCTGCTCTGGCCTGCAGTGGGCATGCAGGCTTCCCCACCAAGCAGACAGAAGGTAAAGTGGCTCAAGGTGAAGCACCAGAGCTGGGGGGCCTCGCACGGCACCTGGAGGACCAGGTCTACTTCAGGGCACCAACCTCTGGGCGGTTGAGTGTGCCTGTGCCCCGCAAGAGTCCTGCCGTCCTGCAGCTGTGCCAGGCCTTTGCCCACCAGCATGCCCAGGATTTGTCAGAGCAGAAGAGTGCACTCCTTGCCCAGAACAAGCAGATCAAAGAGCTAAGACAGGAGTGCTCCTGCTGCAGGTGCATGTTGCCTCGGAACCTGGCTGGGACCTGCATGCTGAAGAGGGTGCCCCCCGTGTCCAGTAGCTCAATAACAGAGACTTAGACCGACCACAGTGCTAGTCCCAGGGGGAAGTGCCCTGCCTGCAGAGGCAACTGATGCTGCGGCAGGGCTAAGGTGGTGCAGAGGAGAGAGGCCAGAGCGTGTCCTCTGAGGAGGTGCATCACCAGGTGCAGGTGCAGGAGGTAAGCCGGGAGCGCTGCGAGGAGGCAGAGGCACAGCCACAGGTGGCAGGTGGCTCTCCACAAGGGCACCTGGCTGGCTGAGAAGAACCAGCAACTGCAAGCCTAGGACAACTGGATGTGAAGGGGGGAAGCTGGGAACAGCTGCATGTGAGGGCAGTTGGGCTGGGCCTGTCGGGAGCTGCTCCAGCAGGTGCCCAGTGGACACCACAGGCAGCAGCAGCTGGGACATGACCGGCAGAAGGTTCTGTGCCACCTCCATGCTGTCCAGAAGGAGACACAGGCAGTGTCAGCCCGGCCACCCTGGAGACCCAAACCAGACAGGACTAGCAGAAGGCCCAAGTTCCAGGTGGGGCCTGAAGATCACACACTGTCACAGCGCAGCAGAGACCAACAGAAAAAAAGGGAAGCCTCCTCGGATGTCAGCCCCACTGCCCTTGGGGAGCCAACCAGTGCCCCCCATGTGCCAAGCAGAGTCCTTGCAAGCCCACCTCTGGACTCCAGGCCTCAGGCCAAGAAAACCAGCTCCCAGTCAAACTCCTCCTCAGAGGTGGAGTCCGTGTGGGCCACTGTGCCATCTTGCAGTACTCTGGACATGGACACAGCCAGTGAGGTAGATGATCTAAAGCCTGACAGCATGTCCCTGGTCCCAGAAGTGGGAGGCTCAGATACTCCTGCTGCCCCCAAGCTCAAGATGTTCCTGACTCAATATAACTACAACCCATTTGAGGGGCCCAATGAGCCCCCTGAGGGTGAGCTACCCCTCAGAGCTAGGAACTATGCATATATCTTTGGGGACATGGTTGAGGATGGCTTCTATGAAGAGGAACTTGAGGATGGCCAGTGGGGTCTGGTGCCCTCCAACTTGATGGAGCAGGTTTCTCCATCTGATAGAGCAGCAACATCTTAAACTACCTGCCTCCTAAGTCCCCTGACCTTGGTCACACTCGACTCCCAACTGGGCAGGGCAAAGCTGCAAAGGAAGACAACTTATTACCTGGGGAAGCCCAGGGAGTGGTGGGCAGAGGGCCAAGTCAGATGGGAAGGGTGGACTCCACAGCAGAGTTAGCAATGGACATCTTGCATACGGAGACAGAAGCCTACCAGCTAGGCTTGCCACACAGCCTTGGGGAACAGGGCTTCTCCAGACCATTTCCACGTGCCAACGGGCTGCTCTGTGTGGCCCCCATGCAGCTTCAGCTACACAGTGTCACAGCACATCAGCCAAGATCATTTGGGTCTAAGGCAGTAGCAGCCACCCCCTCATGGTGTCCCTCGATGACCAAGAGCATCCCCTGGCCCCGTGGGTGTCGGCTGCTCCACCTTCCACAGCCTACATCCCACCACACCCAGGTGAGACCTGGGGCAGGGGCTCTGAGAAACAGTGTTCTCCACTGTCACCTTTGACACACCTTGGCAGGACCTCCTGACCCTCCACTGGACGTGCTGGTGGAGCGACCTGCCTTGCCAGGCCCCTTGGTGGTCAGCTGGCTCTTGTGACCAGCGACTCAGCTAGGTCCTCCAATGGAGTCCAGGTCACTGGCTATACTGTGTATGCCGATGGGTTAAACATGTCAGAGGTGGCCAATGCTGCCACTGGGAGCACCCTGCTGAAATTTTCTCAGGTGCAGGTGCCCGTGATGTGTGACAATGTCTCAGTGAGAACCATGTCACTCTATGGTGAGTCCCTGGATTCAGTGTCAGCTCAGATCCCTGAGAACTGCTGCCCCTGTTCCCAATCACTGGAGACCCCTTTCTTTAGCTACACTTGCAACCCCCCCCCACCCATCTGTCCTCAGAAACAGACACTGGCTCCTCTGGGTCCAAGGCCAGCCCCCACACCCCTGGAAGCCACGGGAAGTCCCAGGCCAAGTGCCTAAAAGCATTCCAGAGGAACCCTGAGCATACAGTCTCTAATGTCCAACCTAAACTCAGAAGGACAATGTCCCGGTTCAGGGGCTGACATCCAAGCCCAGGGGCTCACAGAGGCCCGAGAGGGCTCGTGAAGGACCTGAGTCCCCAGAATCACAGGCCACCTTGGCTCAGTGTCCAGCCTTGGGGGATAGAAACTGCTACAGGCACATGGACCAGAAAAATCCTTGCTCTGGGATTCGTCCCCTGAGTGCGGGCCCTGGAAAGAACCATGTCAGGGAAAGCCTGCCCTTGAGAAAGGCCCTTAGTCAAAAGCAGGATACCCAGGTGTTCACACCTCCCCAGCTGGGCACCAGCCAGCAACATGCACCTGACTTCTGTAACATTTTGCAGGAGGAGGCAGTATGTTTGGATCTGTGGCCCCCAGAGGAACGAGAGCAGTGGAAGGAGCTCAGGCCCAAGAGCAGGCGAGGACACGTGCTGGGGAGCAAGCGACTGTACCAGGTCCACAATCTCAGCTTGGCACTGTGTCCAGCTCCCTCCAGCCAAGTAATCATGAATGTCCAGGGCTGGCCCCTTCCAGTCGGGGGTGGGGGCTGAGCCTCCAGCCAGGATCTTTGTGGCTCTTTTTGATTATAACCCCCTGATGATGTCTGCCAACCCCAGGGTGTGAAGGAGGAGCTGGCCTTCTAGAAAGGGCAGTTGCTGAGAAAGTGGGGCTCTCGGGACCCTCGTGATTTCCACCATAGTAAGTGTAATGGGCCACGTGGGCACCATCCCAGGATACCTCCTGGATGAGGTACAGAAGAGCGTGGAGTTGACTGAAAGGTGGCATTCGTGGGCACAGGGGCACTGAGAAACTGTTCTCCACCATCCCTGAGAGATGTGGCCCTCTCTGAGGACTCTAGGGGACTCACCAGCACCCAAGGAACCATCCCCATTTCCCCAAGGGCACTCCAGGAGATCCCCACTGTGGACTCCGAAGATCATGCTGGCAGCTCTATACTATGATCTCAGGGCTGGGGGGAGGGGGAGAAAGGAGGCCGGATGAAAGGCAAGCTGGTGGTGACAGTGGGAGAAGGGGTTAGGGTCTATAGGCCTGTGGATGACAAGGGATTCTATTACAGAGAGTCAGGTGGCCACAGAGGTCCAATCCCAGGGATCACATGTCCCTCCATGGAGAGTGAACAAGGCTCCCTGCAGATGAGGTGGCCTCTGGCTGCCCACACCAAGTCAGAGAAGCAAGTACATGGACCCTCATGCTAGCTGCCCTCCTGTCCCCTGTAGGTAGCATTTGTTCCAAGCGCCATGTTAGACAGTGGCCAGTCCCCAAGCGTCCCCCAGTCTCCAAAAGCAGCTGAGTTTAAGTGTGAGTTGAATTGATCCCAAAACAAATCAAAACAAGCCAATCCCTGAGAGTCTGACAAGGCTGTTTCAGAACCTTTGGTAACTATGGTAGGTACATGGAGATGTGCCTTTTTCTGTGGCCAACGTGTAGTTATTTAGGAGTTAAATGTTATTCCTTCATTGCCTTGTGTGAAAGTCTGTGTTTTAACAACAAAGCAACCAGAATGTTGTTTTTCTATCTTATGTTCAACCCCTCATTACAAGGTTGATAGGAAAAATATATACTGTGTATGGTAAACTTTCATGATATTAAAACATAAAATATATGTAGACAGAAGGATGTCAGGGAAGAAGCTGCTACGAAGCCTGAGCCCTGGGAGGACACTGCAGGCAGGGGCGTGAGGGCCGGGTGGGGGGCTCCCCAGGCCTGCAGGGGGCCCGCACCACAGGTGCCCCGGGCACGCGGCCTACCTCTGCTGGTGATGCTCCAGGAGCTTCTGGGCCATGCTCAGGGCTTGCCGCAGGACACTGGATATCTGCCTTTCAGGATCGGTCTCCCCTGGCTCATTCAGAAGCTCTGGCCCGTCGGCCACCCACTGCTGCCAGCTGGCCAGGGCCTGCTGCTGCTCGGCGGCCTCCCGCTGTGTCAATCGGTCCTCCAGCTTCCTCTCCAGCTCCTGGAGCTCCTGCACAGGAAGGGTTCAGCGGAAAGTCCTGCTGCAAAGGCGGGCGGGCCACAGGACAACACTGACCTCCTTGGTCACGCCCAGGCTTGCCTGGCTCCCCCATCCAGCTGTGCCATGTGGTGCCACGTGCCTGTACCACGGTGTCTCACACTGGGAGGCCTTGCACCTGCCCTTCCCCTCACCAGCAGCATCTTTCCGTGTGTGTGTGGAGTAAGAAGGACCCTCAGTGAAGGGCTCCTAAGTCCCTCGAAAGATGTCAGCGCCTCTCCTCATGTCTCCACCCCTGGTATGTGCCCATCTCCACCGTGGCCAGAAATTGCTGCCTGCACCTCTGTGCTAGAGGCGAGCTCCTTGAGGGCAGGGCTGCATCTCCTGAAATGCGCCTGGCCGCTGGTACTGTGGAGCACCTGCCGTGGGCCAAAGCGGAGCTGGACACAGCCGGCCACGGCCACTGCTCCCCCGTGTACAGTGCATGTGAGCATCTCCTTGAATCCTTAAAACAACCCTTCAGACCACAGCCTCTCATTTCTCTTGTTTTATAGATGAGGAAAAAGCAGAGAGAGTAATTTACTGGTGATACAACTTTTAAGTGGCAGAGTCAAAAAGCTGAGGCCAGACGGGCTGGCTCCAGGATTCCCGTTCTTAACCAGTGGGCTGCTCTGCCTCTTACTGGCCAGACACCGGACCTCTGCACTCTCAGGCCACCAGAATTAGACAATGTCAGCACAAGGGCTGTCCACAGCCTGCTCAGATGGGTGAGGGAGGCAGACAGCGGGGCTCCAGGCCTTGGGGAATGCAGGCACATTTAATCCATTATTCACCAGATTGGCCAGTACTATAAGGAGGGGTAGAGGATGGGGCTAGGGTTTAAAGCTAAGAGGCCTTGGATGCATTGGATGAGGAGAGTGGTCCTCAATCGTCCTAAAATATATACCAAATGGGCCGCCTTTCTGTAGGGACCAAAGCTTACATTAAAGGGGGTCTCAAAGCCAAAGACTCAGATGCAATTGAAGAACAAGACAGAAGAAAAACAGCAGCAGAGAAACTGAGGCTGGAGCCTGGAGCCTTCGATCTAAGCCAAGCACTGGGTGCTGTCCCAGGGCCCTGTGGAGTCTCTGAAAGCTCCTGAGCAGGGCTCCTGACACACAGAGGCTGGGAACTGCGACCCTCCCCTGGTTATAGCACCACAGGGAAACATAACCCAGCATAGAGTCTCCAGCAGTGTGTTCATCAAGACGCCAGGCCAGGAGCCCAGGCCAGACACTAGCCTCCCCGTTGACATGCCACCCCAGCCCAAGCCTGTCACTAGCAGCACAGAAAGGGTGGAGCACAAAGATCTGGCTTTTTGAGTACCAGATGGGCCCTATTTAGGAGCAGAAAATAAAGTACAGCTCCAAGCGTGGTGGCTCATGCCTGTGATTCTAGCACTTTGGGAGGCCAAGGTGGGAGGATCATTTGAGGCCATGAGTTCAAATCTGAGCAACATAGCAAAACCCTGCATCTAAAAAAATAATGATAACTTAGCCAGGCTTAGTGTCATGAATTTAAAGTGCCAGGTACTCAAGAAGTCAAGGTGGGAGGATTGCTTGAGCGCAGAAGTTCAAGACTGCAGTGAGCTATGATCCACCACTGTACTCCCTCCCCAGCCTGGGTGACAGAATGAGACCCTGTTGAGAAAGGGAAGGGAGGAAGGGAAGGAGGGAGGGAGGGAGGGGAAAGTAGAAATATGTCTCACAGTTATAATCTGCTGCTGGCAAGTTCTCCCAGAGCTTTAGTCCTGTCCTCAAAGCTCCTCCAACACCCCCACACCTGCCTGCCTTTTGGCACGTCTGTATTTCAAAACTTCGTTCTGGAACTGTCTTCTTTAATGCTTGCTTTCCTCACTAGATTTTAAATGCTGAGGGCAAGGCAGACTTGTTTACCTCTCTCCCCGCAGCAAGCACAGCAATGGGCTAATGGAAGAAATAACAGCACTGATGATGCTGGTGGCGTGGCGGCATTGGCTAGCCTTTCCTGAATGCCAAATTTCATTCAGAGTATTATTGCACACGAATTAGTTTGTTTCATCTTCACAAGTAACAAGTAGAATTTACGTTACCTCATCTTATACATAAAGTAACAGGCTCGAAGGGTCTAAAGTAAACCTGAAACCACAGAGCTGTGTCAGAGATGGCCAGGGGTGATCTCGGGTTTCTCGATTCTGGGCCTCCCCTCTAGGACGCACTGCACAGGGTGTACAGAATGAATGAACAGGCGAATGATGATGACGGAAGGAAGTACGGATGGGTGAAAAGACAGATACACAGCTGGATAGATACAGCTAGACAGATGGAGTTGCAGGCCTTTTATTGGGCATAAGGAATTCAGGGATGAATGAAACACGGCCCCTAGATGCTGAAAAACTCCATCGAGAGAAACAGCTGATCAGAGGAAGATACCCGGTCAGACTCGGAAAGTGGATAGGCAGCGATTTAAGCTGAAATGCAAATCCAGAGGGTACAGGTAGCCTGAGGCCACGTTTTCTACTATGCGTCAGTCTATCCTACTTAAGTTTGCCCAGCATTGCCACATGGCCCTCTCATCCAATCACAGCTTCCCTATGTTCCGCTTTCACAAAATCAGAATGAATCTTCCATCAAATGTGCATTTGATATAGTTTCTTAGGAGCAATTTTTCCCAAAGCATCTCATTTCATGCCTTTTAAATTTTCCTGAATGTTTACAACTTAAACTCCTATTCACAACAGGAAAATGGTTCACAAGGAATAAGAGAATTACAAAGTGAACGTCTAATACCTGGAGCAAAACAACAGGCTTGCCTCCCTCAAAACACAAGCTAAAGAAAAAGCACATTGTACACACGGCCTTACCCCTGCCTTCACCACACCACGTCATGAATTTGTTAGCAGTTGCTCCAATCCAGGACATAATAACTGCTTTGTTCTAAACAAAGGAGAGATAGGAATCATTGATGTGACTTAAAAGAGCTTTAAGAGGGTGGTGCCTGTGGCTCAGCAAGTAGGGCACCGACCCCACATACCGAGGGCTGCGGGTTCAAACCCAGCCCCAGCCGAACTGCATCAAAAATTAGCTGGGCGCTGCGGCGGGGGCCTGTAGTCCCAGCTACTTGGGAGGCTGAGGCAAGAGAATCGCTTAAGCCCAAGAGCTGGAGATTGCTGTGAGCTGTGACTCCACAGCACTCTACCGAGTGCAATAGAGTGAGACTCGGTCTCCACAAAAAAAAAAAAAAAAAAAAAAAAAAAAGAGCTTTAAGAGAGAATGGAAAATGTAAGTATAGTACTCCCCAATTACTAACAGAAATTAGGGTGGTCTCAAGTAAAAAGCACCACCCATGTTCCAGGACTGAACTGAGGGTGTTTCTCCAGCACCAAGGACAGCAGATCAATCATGAAAGAGGCTCCGACCACTACATTGACAAATCTCTTCCATCTGAAATTAGGGTCACAGTCCAATTCTGTGCTGGCCACCTCAAAGTATAATACGTGGTGTGGGATTTGGGTAAGTGCTATGTTGAAGTTTGCTCCTATTATTCATTTGCTAAATAGTTTTATCTTGAAAGGGTATTAAATTCATTAAAAGACTTATTCTGTATCATGTGTGTTTCCTCGCCCATTAATCTATAATCAGGTAAATTTTATAAATGGGTGTTTCAATGTTAAACCAACCTCTATTCCTGGGGTCAACTCAACCTGGCCGTGACGTCGTAACATTTTTTATAGATGGCTGGATAACATTAACAACACTTGGTTTACAAATTGTGCACCTAGGTTCATGAGTAAGACTAAAACGTAATTGTTCTTCCCTGTACTATCTGGGTCTGGTTTTGGTGTCAAAGTTATCTGAGCCTCATAAAAGTGAATTGAGGAATATGCCCTATTTTTCTGACAAGAATAATTTACATATGAAATTGGCAGAATACCATAAAGGTATCAAAAAATACAGGAGCTGAGTGGTTTTTTTGTGTGCATGTTATAAGATTTTTAACTACTAAAACTATTTTTTTCATGGTAATAGAATGATATAGAATTTTTTCCAATTTGAATCAACTTTGGTGATTTATGTTTTTCTAAAATATTTTTCATTTTACATCGGCTTTCAAATTCACCTATATAAAGCTATTCACAGCAGTCTCTTATTTTTTAAAGGTCTGTTACATTTGTAGTTATGTTGCTTCATATATTCTTAATATTACTTGCTTGTCCTTTATATTTTTGTCAATGGTCAGTCTTGCCAAGGATTTGTATATTTTAATAGAATTTTTTTAATTCCACATTTACCTTCATCGATTCTCTTTGTGGTAGTTTTGTATTTAGTTTTAGTTATGCTATGTTCTTACCATCTTCTTCCTATGGTGCATTTATTGTTTCCACTCTGATTTTTAATATGATCTTAATTGTGGACTTTCCTTCTTTTCTAATCTGAGTTTAGGGCATAAACTTTTCTCTAAAAGCAGCTTTAGCTGAATTTCATACATTTTGGTATGTCATAGTTACATTATTTTTCTGTTACATGTATTTTTAATTTTTCATTATTGATTTCTTTGGCCCATGAATTATTCAAAAGTATGTTTTAAAATTTCCAAAGTCCAAAGTAGGGGTGTTGTTGTACTTATCTTTTTTTAACTGAATTAAATATACCTGCCCTTTGTCACAAGATGGACACAAGGATATCATATGGTTATTTTTAACTGTTCCAACATGTGCTGAACAATAATGTCAGCTGTGAATGTCCAGTATACATTCATTAAAAACAGCTTGTTAAATGGGTTATTCAATTCAACTATATCTTTACTTGTGTTTCATATGCTCAACCAACCAACCAATCATTGAAAGAACTATACTGAAATTTCCCTTTATTAGTCAATTTCTGTTATATCAGTTTTTCTTTTTTGTTATTTTGAGTCTTTTATTAAGTATACACAAGTTTAGAATCACTGTGTGCAGCTTTGTATTACTTTTAATTTATTTAACAACTTCATAAATCATCATTATCATTATTATTATTTGAGACAGTCTGAAAAACGTCTGTTGCCCTGGCTACAGTGCTATGGTATCATAACCTCAGCGCAACCTCAAACTCCAGGGTTCAAGTGATCCTTTTGCCTCAGTTTCCTGAGTAGGTGGGGCTACAGACACCTGCCACAACACCCAGCTAGTTTTTCTATATTTAGTAGAGACAGGGTCTTGCTCTGGCTCAAGCTGGACTCAAACTCCTGAGATCAAGAGTTCCATGTGCCTTGGCTTTCCAGAGTGCTAGGATTACAGGTGTGAGCCACATGCCCAGCTTTCATAAATCATTATTTTATATTCTATGCTGATAATTCAGATAGCTAAAAGTTTTCAGGGATCTTCATCCAGTTTTTATGTTGGTTTATTTCTTCTGCATATTTCTTTATGTGTTCAGTGACTTTTTTCTTCAACTAAGAGCCCAAACTGGGCTAAACTTAACCTGTGGAAATCCTGAGGGGCCCCACTGAGAATATTTTTCTCTGGAGAGGATTCTCTGCAACAGGACAGTTAACCAACCTTTTGGCATTATAATCTATTCAGTCACCTTGTAGGTTTCCTGACTGAATGGCTAAAATATATGTGAACCATCACTATAGAAGCTTTTGATTAAAAACTCACAGGGAGGTGGTGCCTGCGGCTCAGTGGGTAGGGTGCCAGCCCCATATAGTGAGGGTGGCGGGTTCGAACCAGGCCCTGGCAAACTGCAACAAAAAATAGCAGGGCATGTGGCGGGCACCTATAGTCCCAGCTACTCGGGAGGCTGAGGCAGGAGAATCACCTAAGCCCAGGAGTTGGAAGTTGCTGTGAGCTGTGAGGCCACCTCACTCTATGGAGGGCAACAAAGAGAGACTCTGTCTCTAAAAAAATTAAATTAAATTAAATTAAAACTCACAGGGATTCTTCCTCATCAGATTGAAAATAATAAAGACAAAAACCTCACGAGGAGACATTTCTGTGCACCTGGAGCAGGTGTGGAGACAGATTTTGCCAGTAAGTGGATTCCTCCTCCCCCTTCACTGGGTGTTCTCCTTCCTGGCCTCGTCACCCTTTCCTCCAGAATTAATCCCCAAAGCCTGGGTTGCAGGGTTCAGCCTTTGCTTCTGAATTTCATTTCATCTCCCTCTGTCAGTTCAGTTTACTCTAGGACCTATCCTGGGGATTCTGAGTTGACTAGGCCTTTCAAATTATGTTCATCTTTATCTCTCCAGCATTAGAATGTTTTTTGTTGGAGTATCTATAATGCCTCTGTTTCCTTTCTATCCCTAAAATACTTGCCACAATGGAGGATACACAATGTTTGTTACTTTTTAAAGAAATTATAAGAACCCCACTTGACATACCCCACTGGTATAGTCCATGAATATAACACAGTGGGTTGAAATCAGAAATTGATTCAATGTCCTTCCATTGATTAGCCTTGTGGTCTGCACAAAGAACTTGACCTGCCACTGCCCAAATCCATTTCTTTACCTGACAGTTGAGGATAATAACAGCACTGAACTCACAGCACAATTCAATCATTATTAATATAAAGAATGATGAAGAGCATAAATGGAAAGCAGCATAACATTGGAAATTATTAATGACATTTAAATGATAATCTTGAGAAGTCTGATTGAAGAATTATTAATGCATAAATAAGACCATGTCCATTCACAACTGAACACCTGCCTGGGACCCAGTAACCGTGAGGTCCTTTTCCCTCACTGTAAGTAACTATAAACACGGTTGAAGAGGAGGAGGAAGATGGCAGACGAGGTACAGCTTCTTTGCAGCCACGAGTGCTGAGATGGGGAGCAAGGACTCCAGCCACCTCTGGCTGGGGAGCTCTACCCAGAAACATGGCTTTGGGGAGCACAGGGAGGCAGCAGGAGACTCCAGGAACCCAAGAAGTGGTCGGGAGCAGCGGAGAACTGGCACAGAGGGTGAGTGCTTCTGTGACAGCAGAGGCTGGAGGGTTCCCTAGTTTTCAGACAGAAAAGGCCTACCCCACAGGCCTTTTTATTTTTTATTTTTTGGACCTGGGCACTTGGTGGAGCTACCTTGGGAGAGCCTAGGCCGGCAAGCTAGTCATCTTTAACAGAACCCAGGGACTGGGACCGAGCCAACGGCAGAGCACAGCTCTGTAGCCCTGGATAGCCACTGTGGGAAAGCTGCCCTGCAGGATCAGCCCTCAGGGTCCAAGGGCAAGGCCAGTTCTGGCATGCCTGATAGGCTGTGCAGCCACTTGTAGGGAGATTTGAGTGACAAATGCTTTCCTGGGAAAGCCACTGTGTGGCCAATGGACACAGTTTAGAAAGGTGATGACAGCTGCAGGCTGAAGAGAGCTTCAGCCTCCCAATCCTACAGGGATTGAGGGCAAAGAAATCAGGAAGACGGGACCAGGTCTCCTCGGCAAGACAGAGGCTTCCAATCTTCATCTAATACGGCTGTGTCGGCATTGTGATTAGCATCTCACACTCCAGAACATATATGGCGATATTTATATATGTATATATACATATTTTCTTCTATTTTCTTTTTTTTTTTAATTGAGACAGAGTCTCATTACATTACCCTTGATAGGTGTCATAGCTCATAGCAACCTCCTACTCTTGGGCTTATGTGATTCTCTTGCCTCAGCCTCCCAAGTAGCTGGGACTACAGGCACCTGCCACAATGCTTGGCTATTTTTTTGCTATTGTTGTTATTGCAGTTGTTGCTGTTTAGCTGGCCTGGGCCGGCTTCAAACCCACCAGCCTTCAAACCCACCAGTGGTTATGGCCGGTGCCGTAACCACTGCACTACAGGGACTGAGCCCATATTTTCCTTTTTTAATAATGTTTTCCTGGGTGGCACCTAAGTGGCTCAAGGACTAGGGCACCAGCACCATATACTGGAGGTGGCAGGTTCAAACCCATCCCTGGCCAAAAACTGCAAAAAAAAGTATTTTCCCAAGATTTTTCTTTCTCTTTCCTTTCTTTTTTTGTAATTATAATTTTGTGTTGTTTTCTTCTTCAATAGTAAGAGTTCCATTTTTGCTAGTTTTTTTTGCTCCTGTTAGTTTTTTCCCCTGATTTGATCCCTTAAGGTTTTAGGTTTGTTTGTTTTGTTTTATAGTATTTTTATTGCCCATTTTTACTTTCTTCAATAACAAGGGCTCCATTTGGCTACAGCTTTCCTACTCCCATTTATTCTTTCTTTCATTTCCATTTTCCTCCTTGTCTCTTGCTTTTTGTACAGATTTTCCCACTTTTCTTATCTTTCCCACATAAATTTATCAAATAATAACTAATATATACCCCCTTTTTTATATTCTACATAATTTTATTTTCTTTTTTATAAGCAAAATTCACATTTTATTTAGTTGAAATAAACTATACAGAATTGGTTTTCTGCACCAAAAATAACAGCAATATTTTCCATATTATTTCTAGATAAACCACAAAACACTTATTTTTGTAGCTTTTCCAGGTTTTGCTTATAACTCCAGTATAAAGGCAGTATATAAAGTCATGGATAAAGACAGAAGAAAACAGTTAAGTCAGTTGTCAGTATCCATGGCCTCTGATTCTGTCAATCATGAAACAGAAATGTTGGACATATGCCTGCTAAAAAGCTTATGGAGAATAGACTCGATGAAAGAATGTAACAGCAACAACCTGGAGTGGAGTAACAATGGCAGGCTCTTCCATTCAAACTGTAACTGTCACTTGTTCCTTTAAGTTCAGTTGATAAAGACAAAATCTGCCTGAAATCCTCATTTGGTGACCTCACAAGCTTCTCTCTGGTAATTTCTTTTAACAGATTTTTAACAACATATTTAAAACTTCTACTAGCTTCAGAGGTCAATCATTGGCTTTATTGTAACATTTTATAAAATGTATTCCTTCCTATCAGACCTCTTCAAAATGTATTTCTTTAAAGAATTAACGACTCAATATCTGATGAGTCTACCGGGATAATAAATGTTATGTCTCAATCGACTTAACTAAAACAATTGAACAGTGCCAGTAGCATAGATCACAAAAAAAGTAAAACATGGCACTTTTAACGCTATCTTCTGGAAGAACAGGTAGGTCTTTAAAATATGACAGTTCAACGGGGCCATTCAACTAGGTAGATTATCAATGGCTAACGTATGCAATGGAGGCCAACAGGCAAAGATATTCAGTGATTAAATGGCCTGCATACAACTACAGCTCTTCTTTCAAATATGTAATACAAGAGAAAGCCTTTAAACATATTTAAAGTCTCTTAGGTATTTTCAATGGTTTCTGAATTATCTGCAGGAAGCTCTGACTTACTTGTATAGAGTTTGATATATGTGTCCAACATTAAATCCAGATTGTGTTTAATATCAAAATTTATATTAGGCTTGGCGCCTATGGCTCAACAGGCTAAGGCGCCAGCCACGTACACCTGAGCGGGTGGGTTCAAATCCAGCCTGGGCCTGCCAAACAACAATGAAGGCTGCAACCAAAAAATGGCCAGGCGTTGTGGCAGGAGCCTGTAGTCCCAGCTACTTGGGAGGTGGAGGTGGAAGACTCGCTTGAGCCCAGGAATTGGAGATTGCTGTGAGCTGTGATGCCATGGCACTCTATCCAGGGTGACAGCTTGAGACTCTGTCTCAAAAAAAAAAAAATTTATATTAAACAAAGCCAAGTTACTTGACCTTTGATCTGTCAAAGTGTTCCTCAAGTATGCTTTGAGACGTTTTCATCCATTTTCATAATGCTTACATATTCTCAGAGCAGTACTTCAAAACTCTTAAATGCTTATCTCTAGTATCCCCAGTCATGGATCAACTCAAATTCAATATCAGAGGAACACCAGGCTGACATGTACAGAAGTGATTGACCCAATCCTGACTCACTCTCAGCTGAATTTCATTGTTGGAGAATCAAATGGAAACACAGAGGAAAAGATATTGAGTTTCCATCCACCATGTATGAAGCTTTTTACCTGCCTGAAGTCAAGTTTTTTCCTACTGTGTATGCATTGCTGAAGTATGTATTCTTCCTGTTATAATTTTATTTTCAATTCTCTTTATATACTTTTATTATTTCCTTTTTCTAATCTGTTTTATTCTTTGTTGATCTGTATTCCATTTATGGAACAGAGGTCTGGACTGGAGTGCCACAGCATTCTCCTGGCTTAAGGAGACCTTGATCCCCTGGTATTGGGGGTCCTTCAAGCTTTGGCCTTTGGAAGCAAAGCTAGTGGCAAACTGTTGGTTTTTGTTTTTCTGCTCTATATGGTAGAGGTGCAGTATTATTTCTGCTCAGGCTGGTAAGGAGCTCCTGACCTCAAAGGAACTACACATCCCAGCCCCCAGAGACTGGGAATTATGGACGTGGGTCAAAGCACCCACTGAATACACTATTCACTATACAATATTACACTATTACACACCACTATATTCTCTATCTATTCCTCTCTTCTTTTTGTCAATCTTTCATTTTATCCCCCTTTTCCTTTTTCTTTTCTCTTTTTCTATCTTTTCTCTCTTCTTGCTCTTCACTCTTCTCTTCCTTTTGGTCCTATACCAAAAGGACACTTCAACATATAAGGTCAGAGACAAGGTAAGAGGAAGAGGAAGTGGATGGAAAAAGTGGGGTAAAGAAGCAGACCAAAAAAGAAAACATTCATGATGAAGAACCAACAGAAAAATCTTGGCAACATGAAAAACCAGAACAGAGTAAGCCCCCAGTGGATCATGAGGTAGCCACTCCAGGTATAAAGAAATGCTAGAAATAACAGAGAGGGAATTTAAAATGTACATGGTAAAAACAATGAAGGAAATTGCTGAGAAAGTGGAAAATAACCAAAAGGAAGTCCAAAACCAGAACCAAAAAAGAAATGAAAGACATAAAGAATATATAAAGGATATAGAGAAGCTTAAATAATTGAAGCAGTCAATCAGGGTACTTAAACATGAAGTAGAGGGTATCAATAACAGATTAGAACATTGAGAAGAAACAATCTCAAAGCCAGAGGATAAAGCTCTTGAGCTAACACAGGTAGTCAAAGAGGCAGAAAATAGGAGAAAGAAAACAGAATGTTCACTGAGAGAATTATGGGATTTCATGAAGCATTCGTATGAATTATAGGTATCCTAGAAGGGGAATAAAAACTCTCCAGAGGAATGGAAGCCCTACTAGAGGATATCTTAAGTGAAAATTTCTGAAGTATCACCAAAGATACTGACACACTCCTTTCAGAGGGGTATCTAACCCCAGGTGGTCTCAGTTCAAAAAGAGCTTCTCCAAGACACATTGCCATGAACCTGTCCAAAGTCAAAAAAAAAGAAAAAATTCTGCAAACATGCAGAAGTAAGCACCAATTGAAGTAAAGGGGAAAATCCATGGGTGACAGTGGACTTCTCAAAGGAAAGTTTTCAAGCCAGAAGAGAAAGGTCATCTGCCTTTAACCTTCCTAAACAAAACAATTTCCTGCCCAGGATTCTATATCCTACTAAGCTAAGCTTTAAAATTGATGGAGAAATCAAATCTTTTACTGATATGCAAACCCTGAGGAAGTTTGCCACAGACCAGCTCTACCTGAAATACTTAGACCTGTTCTTAACTCTGACCATCACAATGTACCCAACACCAAACTTACTTCCTAGAAACTAAAGGACAAAACCTAGCTTCCACGTGACTCAAAAGATAAAACTAGACATTAGACTTTCACAAAATAAGATGAATAGGACTGCACCACACTTATTAGTTATCTCAATAAATGTTAATGGCTTGAATTACCCACTGAAGAGGCACAGGCTGGTTAGTTGTATAAAAACACACAAGCCATCTATATGTTGTACACAGGAAACTCACCTAATCTCAAAGGAAAAAGCAAGACTCAGGGTAAGGGATGGAAAATAATATTTCAGGCAAATGGAAATCAGAAGGAGGGGGTCGCAATCTTATTTTCAGATACAAGGGGATTTAAGGCAACTAAAGCAATAAAAGACAAAGATGGACACTTCATATTCGTCAAGGGAACAATACAATGAGAGGACATTTCAATTCTAAATATTTATGCACCCAACTTAAATGCTCCCAGATTTATGAAACAGATCTTAACTGGTCTGAGCAATATGATAACCTATAACACCATAATATCTTGGGACTTTAACATTCATTCCTCTTACAGAGCTGGACAGATCATCAAAATAGAAACTAAATAAAGATACAAGGGACTTAAATGTGACACTAGAACAGCTGTGTTTAATAGACCTATACAGAATACACTGCCCCAAAGTTAAGCAATATACATTCTTCCTGTCAGTCCATGGAATATTCTCCAAAACAGATCATAGCCTAAGACACAAATCAAACCTCAGGAAAATCAAAAAAATAGAAATTATACCTTGTATCTTCTCAGACCACAAGGCAATAAAGGTGGAACTCAACTCCAACAAAAATTTCCATCCCCACACACAAAGGCATGGAAACTAAATAACCCTAATACTGAAAGACAGTTGGGTCAAGAAAGAGATAAAAGAGAAAATCATTGACTTCATTGAACATAACAACAAAGACACAAGCTACCAAAATCTGTGGACCACTGAAAAAACAGTCCTAAGAGGGAAATTTATTGCATTAGATGCCTACATCTGAAAAACAGAGAGACTATTAACAATCTAATGAATCATCTTAAATAAATGTAAAAGGAAAAGCAATCCAAAACCAATATTTGAAGAAAAAATATAACCAAAATTAAATCAGAAATAAATTAAATTGGAAACAAAAGAATCATTCAGAAAATTAATGAAACAAAAAGTTTGTTCTTCAAAAAGGTGAATAAAATTGGTAAACCATTGCCCAGATTAGCCAGAATTAGAAAGATAAAATCTTTAAAAACCTCAATCAGAAATGAAAAGAGGGAAACAACAACTGATGCTATGGAGATATAAGAGATTATTTCTGACTACTACCAAAACCTCTATTCCCAGAAATTTGACAATAGGGCAAAAATGCACTAATATCTGGACTCACACCATCTCCCTAGACTTAACCAGAAATAAATAGACATATGGAACAGAATAGAAAATCAAGAGATGAAACCAGTCTCCACTTGCCATCTGATCTTTGTTAAACCAAAGCATACAGTGGAGAAAAGAATCTCTATTCAACAAATGGTGCTGGGAGAACTGGATAACCACTTGTGAAAGACTAAAACTGGACCCACAGCTTTCACTACTTACAAAACTTGACTCAAGATGGATAAAAGATTTAAATCTAAGACATGAAAAAAAAATTTAAGACATGAAATGATAAAAATCTTTGAAGAAAGTGTAGAAAAAAATATCTTTGAAGAAAGTGTAGGGAAAACTCTTGATGATGTTGGACGGGGGAAAGATTTTATGACAAAGTCTTCAGCAGCAATCACAACAACAACAACAAATGGGACTAAAGCTGAGAACTTCTGCACAGCAAAGGACAAGTAAAGGAAAGGAAAAAGACAACCTTCAGAATGGAAAAAGATACTTGCAGGGTATGCAAAGGGTTGATAACTAGACTCTACAGAGAACTCAAATTAATCAACAAAAAAAGAGTAAATAATCCCATCTACCACTGGGCAAGAGATATGAACAGAACCTTCTCTGATGAAGAAGATGAATGGCTAGCAAGCATTTGAAGAAAATGCTCATTGTCCCTGATCATCAGAGAAATGCAAATCAAAACCACCCTGAGATATCACCTAACCCCAGTGAGAATGGCCCACATCACAAAGTCTCAAAGCTGTAGATGCTGGTGTGGATGTGGAGAGAAGGGAACACTTTCACACTATTGGTGGGAATGCAAACTGATACAGCCTTTTTGGAAGAAAATATGGAGAATACTCAAGGAACTAAAATTAAACCTCCCATTTAACCCTACAATGCCATTATTAGACATCTATCTAGAAGGGAAAAAAAATCATTTTATCATAAGTACATTTGCAGCTCAATTTACAATCACCAAAATATTGAAACAACCTAAATGTCCACCAACCCAGAAATAGATTAATAAGCTGTGGTATATGGATACCATGGAATACTATTCATCCATTTAAAAAGATGGTGACTTTACATCTTTTGTATAAACCTGGATGGAGATGGAATTCATTCTTCTTAGTAAAATATCACAAGAATGGAGAAGTGGAGGAGAGAGTGGTGTAGGGGTATTCCCACTTAATGGGCACAATGTTAGGGTGTATGGCACACTTCTTGGGTGCAGGTCATAATTATAAGAGGGATTTTACGTAACAAAAGCAAACATTGTAACCTAATTCTTTTTACCTTCCATTAAAAAAATAAATAAATAACATTCGAAGATAAATGAAATTCTAAATCTATACATAAAGGGTCTAAAATAACTACAGGAAGTCCCAAGGTTACCAACAAGATAGGTTCTGTAGGTTTGTTCTTATGTTGAATTTGTATGTAAGAGGTAAATTTACCTATTACCTGTAATACCCTCTGTTCATTTCCTAAGTGCAAGTTATACGTAAGTCAGATGTTTGTAACTTGAGGATGACCTGCACTCAAAACGTCTATTACCATATCTTTTGATTTACGGATATTTAAGTGTCATTAATTGCAAGATACACTATTGATGTGCACAGCACTGCCAAGGGAGCTAGCACACAGGCCCTGGACTGGAAGATGTTTGGTTAAAATCCTAAAGGGATGCTGCACCAAGGCAATGAACCAGAGCTCTTTAAAACTAAGAGAGCACTCAATGAATCCTCACCAAAGCACTGCAACACCAGCAGGACTGGGGGCTGCAGCCTGCTCCACAGTGGGAGACACGAAGGCAGTGGTGGGAAGGACCAAGGGGCGGCAGTGGCCTACTCTGTCCCTCTCCTTCTCCATGGCCAGCACTTACCGGGCTGTGCGACTCCAGGATCTGGGTGCAGGCGGCCGTGGTCAGCATCTCAGACACGCTCAGCTCCTCCAAGAACAAGTCCTGAATGCTGAGGAGGGCAGTGTAGGCCGACAACGTCTCGGTTACCCGGGTCGCTTTCTGGAACTGCAGAGCCACAAGCATCTGGGCAAAGTGTCCTTCCTGGGCCTCCAGCAGCTGCACTCTCTCTCGCAGCAGCTCACCTTGAACCTGGGAGAGACAAGCCCCAAACCAGAGAGCAGGCAGTGAGTGACGAGGGCACTGACTGCAACTCCGAGCAGCATCCCCAGGGCTTACAGGTAGGCAGCACTCGGGACCCGTGGCAGCATCTGAAGGCTAAGGTGCCCTGCTAATGGAGGCTCCAGGGGCTGTAGGAGTGGAGCTGTCCTACCTTCTATACTCACAATTTCTAAGGTCACTCAAGGTTGACACATCTGCTCAAAACCCTTCAAAGGCTCCTGTGTTCTAAAGGAAGGAAGCTCCAAGGTCTTAGCACCAGCTCCAAGGCCCTTCCCACCAGAGCTCAGCCAAGGTCCCTCTGGACAGTCCTGTTCTTCTGATGTACCCACCACACATACCTGTGTCTCCATCATTCCCAATCACACACTGTGCCCAGCACACGATGCCTGGCACACCATGCCCTGCATCTGTAGCTAACACTCTTTGCAATCATTGAAATGCCCTTCCATCCTTGTCTTTCTTTCTTTTTTTTTTGCAGTTTTTGGCCAGGGCTGGGTTTGAACAAGAGCTGAACTGTCTCCCAGCAAACCCCTATCTTCCCATAGCTACTTTTTCACTGTAAATTCACAAGGAGAAAATACATTTATACAAAAAAATTTAAGGAGCAAATAATATATAGGAATATATAATATAAAGGAATGTGTGACCTTCCTAAGGGGGTGAGGAGGGGTAAACAGGAGGCAAAGAGAAATCAGATATAGCTGTGACCTTCAAAGAGGGGGGCAGGTACAGTGATGAATGGCATGGGCACCACACCAGAGCTGAAAAATCTTCCATCAGATGTATAATTTTTAAAATATTTAAACAAATAAAAAGAGAATTTTACATATGTACCCATGCAGTTACCATTGCCTGTTGTGGTTGCTGTGGGTGGTGGCATTTATCATACTATTACTCAAGGTAGAAAATGGTGAGTGCTATAAGGGAAGTCCATGTTCAGTGCTACAGAGTTTACAGGGAGGAGGAGGTAGAGGGGTCAGGGAGAGCTGTGAGGACACTGGCATTTGAACTGGGCCTTGAGGGACCCAGGCAACTAGGATGAGAAATGGCATGACTGGAGGCTCTGGGGCAGGAGACCCAACAGAGCTTAGTGAGAGGCTGAGTTAGACCAAAGCTGAAAGGGAAGGTGGAAGATGAAGCCACGAGGTTGGACAGAAACCATTCTGCACAGCCCTGAATTGCCAAGAATGGCAAAGTAGATCTCCTAGATAATGGGAAGGGTGAGCCAGCTGGGAGTCCCTGAGCAAGAAGCAATGATGAGCAAAAAGCAAGTTTGGGTCTCCTCTGCTGTGCACCTGCCATGAGCTCTTCCCGTGGTCTCAATCTTCCTCTCTTGGGTGTGGTGCAAGGTGGTCCAAGTGTCCTATGAGACCCAGTTCCCTGCAGACATGCAGGGTACAGTGTGGTGGCCATGAAGGACAGCTCAAGATTGATTTATGCAAATGCATATCTAAAATGTAGGCAAAGCATGAGCCTTTAGCATGTACTATAAGAACAACATAGACAGTGGGATTTTAAAAAAGACAAAGATTCTCCAAAATCATTTTTCTTCTTCAGAAAGCTCACTTTGTTCCAGCACTATGAGAATATGTTTTTAGAGAGAGTTTTAATCCATGTTTAGAATGTACCCTGGTAATGGGAAGATTTGCGCTGCTATGAGGTATTAATGACAGGCTTCACTGAGCTATCCAAAATAACACAAATTAACAACTACAAGAGGGACTCTACCTAACAAATTTACATATTTTGACCTGGTTGTTTATACCTTTACATTAACTGGAAATTAAAAAAAAACAAATTGAGGGAGGAGCCAAGATGGTGCTCGGTAGCCAGCTTTCTGCAGAGGTTCCCGTCCAGAAGGAGAGTTAAAGGACAGAAACTCAGCAAGAAAGCCGATGGTTTGGATCTGAGCCAAAAGAAAAGGTTGCAGAGCACACATCAACCCTGCTGGGAGACCTGAGACCCC
>CAUYON010175889.1:0-21967 GCA_963573935.1 Arctocebus calabarensis
AGGCAGAGGGAGATCCTCTGTGGTGGTGATGGGCGGAAAATGCCTCTCTCCCACCGATCCCTCAGAGGAGATTAATGCCGGGGGTGTTTCACTCCGCAGAGAACTAGCAGAGCTGAACACCTCCCTAGAAATCTGTGTGTGACCTCAGGTGGGAGGCTCTCCCAAGACAAGGCTCAGATTTTAGATTCTGAAGGCCGCCCTTAAGGTTAATAATAATAGCAGTAGGAGCTGATACGATCAATCCCAGAAACTGCTGACCTCTTTGTTCCCTCCCTCATCTTACCCTCTGGGCAAATAGGCTTCAATAAAAGCAGACTGGAGCAAACACTCTGGGCCATTGCTGGAATCCCACCATGGGCATTGGACCCCTGAGCTCCCACTTTTAGTTCTACTCCATGTCTCTCGTCTCTTTCTTTACCGTGGCTCCTACATTTGTATTTCTTCAGTCGAGTGCCGGCCGTTTCCACAGGTCTCAGAGGAGGCTGCTCTTGGGGTAGGACCTGACAGGGTGCCAGCTGCCACCCTTTCCTCTGAGACACCATGGCAGGCACTCGAGATACTGACCCTCCCTATAGGCACCAACGAAAAGATAACTCACATCCTTCCCATTCTACTTAAGAAAAGGACCCATCTGGCATTTCTTTGGAAAGTGTCTTATAAGGAGATCAGTTGTGCATGAGGCTGTGCTCCCTCATTTTCCTCTCATCTGTGCAGAGATGGCGCCGTCACTGCTCACTGCACGGACCCGAGGCCACAGCACGGACGGGTCAGGCCAGCTCGAGAACTTACATTGAACCTGACTAGTAAGTGAACAACTAATTCTACAGGTCAGCATCAGTGCACTGTCTTCATAAACATGGTTTAAAGGATTTGGAAGTTTATTTTGGAGAAACTTTTACTTTACTTTATACTACCTTACCTTTGCTTCCTCTGGATTTGTATGTTTTTGGATATATTCTTCAAAAACCTGAAAACCAACATCTAAAGAGACAGCAGAAAGGGATTGCATTTTATGACCTTAAAGGAGACAGTAAGGTCATAAATCTTAAGACTCAGATTATTACTCAGGGAGTATTTTGTGAATGTGTTTGTTCTAGGGTTGGGAGCAAATTGTGTTAAGAACTGCCTATAGCTCAAGTTTGTGTATACAGGAAAAAGAATAAAAAATTAACTTTTAAAACAAGTTTCAAACATCAGGACCAAACTTTAGTTTGTTTGCTGTACTTGTCTCAACTGAATATATGACAATAACCTTAACAAAATTTGACATGTGTTTGGCATCAACTTTTCTGGTTTGGAGGTTAAAGCAAACATGGCATGTTTCCCTAAGTGATCTCTGAAGTCCCCCGCCCCAGCCAAACCCTCTGTTATTTGCTATTATTCTCAGTAAAACACCAACATCCCCACGGCTGGTGACTCAAAAAGTTAACAATAAGGATGTAGGGGGGCAGCGCCTGTGGCTCAAAGGAGTAGGGTGACAGCCCCATAGACCAGAGGTACAGGTTGAAACCCAGCCCCGGCCAAAAACTGCAAAAAAAAAAAAAGAAAGAAAAATATTCAGGTGGCGCCTGTAGCTCAAGGAATAAGACGCTGGCCCTGTATGCTGAGGGTGGCAGGTTCAAACCCAGCCCTGGCCAAAAACTGCAAAAAAAAAAAAAAAAAGAAAGAAAGAAAAGGATGTAGACTGTGCAGGTCAAAGGCCAAAGCTGACATAAAGAGCAAACCAGCATCTTAAAATAAGAAGCGGCAACACACACTGGGCTGACCCTTGCAGAAAGGCCTGGCCACAAGACATTATCCCGCTGGAGATATGGGCCAACCTTGCTGGTCTAGTGTACACCCACAGGACCTCGGGCTCCTGACGGCCAGCTCACACCCCAACACTGATGATGGCTACAGGGTTGCTCCTGGGGGAGGGGTCATGAGTTACTTTTACTTTTTCCCTGCTTCTTCAGAACTTGCTCAACTGTGCTGTCCTGGGAGAGATGCAGAGGGTAAAGGACGCGCACGTTTGGAGAATTACACATTGCACAAGCACGGCCCTCAGGCAGAGGGTGTCCAGTCTGCTCTGCCCGCGCCCCTGCTGTGGACAGCACTCGCCCCCAGAGCCCTCTTCCATCAGCTGGCACACACACCTGCGAGTTCTGGATCCTAATTGTCCCAGGGGATAGCGCCTGTGTGACCACCTGGCCTTGAGGAGTGACAACCGTGACGGGCTGATACACTGTGCCACCTTGAAAGGGAGAGGGAAAAATAAGCTACTTTTAAGTTTCTCTTTTTTTAAATTTTGCTTTCAATTTCAACTGGTTTCACTCAACTTAGTTTGAAGGTTTTTTTTTTTCTTTTCTTCCTTTAGCGATTCTCTTGCCCTTTGCCTCCCAAGTAGCAAGTAGCTGGGAGTATAGGCACCTGCCACAATGCCCGGCTTTTTTTTTAGTAGAGATGGGGGCTCACTCTGGCTCATGCTGGTCTCGAACCTCTGAGTTCAGGCAATCCCCCCCTTGGCCTCCCACAGCGCTAAGACTACAGGCATGAGCCACCAAGCCCGGCTGTACTTTTAAGTCTTAATGATCCCAAACCATTCTTCTTTATGCACTTACAGAAGGAAATAAAATCTCTAGCTGGATGAATTTTTATTCATTTCAAATACTTTGCCAGCTGACTTTTAACTATAAATGATCAAAACAAGTTCCCTTTCTACTTTGTCTTGCAACAAACACATATTTAAAATTTGGCCAAAGGGCCAAAATAGCGTCCTGGCTGTGGTTTAAGATCAAAGGGATTCCCTTTCCCTGTGGGGCTCTTTGGTGTAGATTTCTCCTCCACCCTGCACACTCCATCCTATGCTCAGTAGGCTCATCATGGAGCCTGTCCCCGCCCTGTGAAAGTTCTTGTTCCATGAGTAATACTGAGACTGAGGCTGTACTTTTATTTCATTATCATCAATAATAGAACTTAAGGCTTCAGGATGCTGTTAGAAGCACAATTAACAACTATGAAAATGAAAATGACAATTGATTTTTGCTATATATTTTCAGCTCTCATATAGAACCTTTTTTTGTTTTTTTGGTTTTTTGGGGGGGACAGAGTCTCACTTTGTCACCCTTGGTAGAGTGCCATGGCGTCATCGCTCACAGCAACCTCCAACGCTTGGGCTCAAGAGATTCTCTTGCCTCAGCCTCCCAAGTAGCTGGGACTACAGGTGCCCACCACAATGACACCACAGCACGCTACTGAGGGCGACATAGTGGGACTGTTTCAAAAAAGAAAAAAAATTACATCCATATACTCATCTAACATAGAGGACTTCTTTCCACAAAAGCTCATGGACAAAGTGTCCACCGCATCATCGTACCTGCCACGGTCGCCATGGCCACATTCCCTTGCTGCAGTGCGGATGCCGGCACCACAATTCCTTGAGGGCTGATGGTGCCTGTGATGGCACTTGGAATCTGCTGCAAGTCAGAACACACATTATGAAGGTATAACAGGAAACAGAAAACTCACGCTTGAAACTTCAGAGTAAGTGGCATAATGTATCATTAGTAAGGACTTTTCCTTACTAATGCTTGGGGCAAAGAGCATACCGGGTGACCCAGCTTTCAGAAGGCACACATCGCAAACGTGGATGCTGACAGACACAACAGCAGCTGTGCATTAAACACAAGACTACAGTGCTAGTTTGCATGGTGGCTTCTGAAAGAGCCCTTCACTCCCCGCCACAGTCCAGTCACCTGAAGCCCTGGAGACCCTGCCTTCTTGGGACTCCCTGTGGGAGCCCTCACTTTCTCTGCGTAGAGGACTTGGGACTAGGCTGCCTGCAGCAAGCGTGTTTGTCAGCCATACCCATCTGAGTCATCCATTCGGGCTACTTTATCCATTTGCTGTGACACCTGGGTTTTAACTGGGTTGGGGGCGGGGAGGCATCTAGCACAAGGGCTGGAAGATAACATACTCCCTGATATCTAAGCAGTTAAAACAGCAAAGTGAGTGTCACCCAAAGGTGATTACTCTGTGGGCAACCACAGATTTCAGTGTATAAGCTTTGGTCAGCATGCCTAAAGTCAGCCACATTAATTTGGTCATAATAAAGTTAAACTACCAGAATCAATAATCAAAGCACTAGGGGCTGGGCATGGTGGCTCACACCTCAAATCCTAGTACCCTGGGAAGCCCAGATGGTAGGATCACTTGACCTCAGGAGTTCAAGACAAGTCTGAGCAAGGAGGAGACCCTATCTCTACTAAAAATGGAAAAATGAACTTGACATTCTGTAGTCCCGGCTACTCAGGAGACTGAGGCAGGAGCATCACTTCAGTCTAGGAGTTTGAAGTTTTTGAGAGCTATGATGACACAACTGTACTCTAGCCAGAGTGACAGCAAGACCCTGTCTCAAAAAGATAAATAAAAATAATAAAAAATAGGCTCGGCGCCTGTGGCTCAACGGGCTAAGGCGCCAGCCACATACACCTGAGCTGGCGGGTTCGAATCCAGCCCGGGCCCGCCAAACAACAATGACGGCTACAACCAAAAAATGGCCAGGTGTTGGGGTGGGCTGGGCGCCTGTAGTCCCAGCTACGTGGGAGGCGGAGGCAAGAGATTCGCTTGAGCCAAGGAATTATAGGTTGCTGTGAGCTATGATGCCACGACACTCTATCCAGGGTGACAGCTTGAGGCTCTGCCTCAAAAATAAATAAATAAATAAATAAATAAATAAATAAATAAATAAATAAATAAAAATAAATAAAAAACAATAATCTCGGCTCAGTGCCTGTGGCTCAACGGGCTAAGGCGCCAGCCACATACACCTGAGCTGGCGGGTTCGAATCCAGCCTGGGCCGGCCAAACAACAATGATGGCCGCAACCAAAAAATGGCCAGGCGTTGTAGCGGGTGCCTGTAGTCCCAGCTACTTGGGAGGCAGAGGCAAGAGACTCGCTTGAGCCCAGGAATTGGAGGTTGCTATGAGCTGTGATGCCACGGCACTTTATCCAGGGTGACAGCTTGAGGCTCTGTCTCAAAAAACAAAAAACAAACAAAAAAAAGAAGACAAACATAATTAATACAAAGCAGAAGATAGAGGTGGTGCCTGTGGCTCTGTGAGTGGAGTGCCAGCCCCATATACCGAGGCTGGCAGGTTCGAACCCGGCCCTGACCAAACTGCAACAAAAAAATAGCTAGGCATTGTGGTCAAACTGCAACAAAAAAATAGCCAGGCGTTGTGGTGGGCACCTATAGTCCCAGCTACTTGGGCCAGGCATCATGGCTCACACCAATAATCCTAGCATGCTGGGAGGCTGAGGCGGGTGGATTGCTTGAGCTAATAAGTTCAATACCAGCCTGAGCAAAAAATGAGACCCCTGGGGTTCCTATAGCTCAATGGTTAGGGCACCAACCACATGTTCCAGGGCTGATGAGTTCCCTCCCGGCCTAGGCCTACTAAACAAACAAACAAACAAACAAACAAACAAAAATACAACCAGGCATTGTGGTGGGTGTCTGTAGTCCCAGCCAACTAGGGAGGCTAAGGCAAGAGAACTGCTTGAGCCCAAAAGTTTGAGGTTGCTGTGAGCTATTATGCCATGATGCTCTATCGAGAAGACAGAGTGAGCCACCCCCCAAAACACAAAAACTAAGAAGTGAGACCCCTATCTCTACCAAAAAAATCAGGAAAACAAACTGAGGCAAGAGGATCGCTTGAACCCAATAGTTAGAAGTTGTTGTGAGCTATGATGCCAAAGCACTCTACACCCAGGGCAACAGCTTAAGACTCTGTTTCAAAAACAAAACAAAACAAAAAAAGTTACAATAATAAAAGACTACTTAATATAAACACAGAGACCAAAAGAAAGAAACAGAAAATGCAGAAACAGACCCCACAAATACACCAAATTTATTTTTGACAAAGATGCAAAAAACAGTTAGGTAGAGAAGGATAGCTTTTCAACAAATGGACATCCATAGACCAAAACATGAACTTCAACCTACAACCTCACACTTAATACAAAAGTTAATTGGGCGGTGCCTGTGGCTCAAGGAGTAGGGCGCCAGCCCCATATGCCAGAAGTAGTGGGTTTAAACCCAGGCCCAGCCAAAAATACTGCAAAAAAAAAAGGTAATTCAAAATGGATCATGAATTAAAATGTAAAATGTAAAATTATAAAAGTTTTCAAAAACAATAATAAAAAAATCTTTGAGATGTAGAGCTAGGCAAAAAGTTCTTAGGATTGGCACCAAATGCATGACCCATAAAAAGAAAATAAATTGGACTTTATCAAAATTAAAAATGTCTGCACTAGCCGGCCGAAGGACTCACGCCTATAATCCTAGCACTCTGGGAGAGAAAAGCAGGAGGATGCTTGAGCCCAGGAGTTTGAGATTACACTGAGCCTTGATGATGCCAATATACTCTCCCCAGAAAGAGTGAGATTCTGCCTCAAAAAAAATAAAATATATGGCTTGGCGGCAGTAGCTCAGTGGTTAGGGCGCTGGCCCACACAGGGGTTGGAGGGTTCTACCCCAGCCCGGGACTGACAAACAACAATGACAACTTCAACAACAACAATGACAAAAATAGCCAGGCATTGTGGTGGGCACCTGTAGTCCCAGCTACTTGGGAGGCTGAGGCAAGAGAATCACTTAAACCCAAGAGTTCGAGGTTGCTGTGAGCTATGACACCACAGTACTCTACCGAAGGTGACACAGTAACACTCTCTTAAATAAACAAATAAATAAAATAAAATAAAATAAAAAATAAAAGGAAAAGAAACTTTGAAAAAGTCTCCAAGTCTGCACTTCAAAAGACTTGCTAGCTAAGCGTTGGATGTGGTGGCTCATTCCTATAATTCTAGCGCTCTGGGAGGCTGAGGTAGGTGGCTTGCCTACACTCAGGAGTTCAGCCTAAGCAGGACCAAGACCCTATCTCTACCAAAAATAGAAAAATTCTACCTAGGTGTTGTGGCAGGCACTTGTAGTCCCAGGTACCCAGGAGGCAGAAGGACTGCTTGAGCCCAGGAGTTTGTGGTTGCTGTGAGTTATGATACCACAGCACTCTACCCAGGGATACTCTGTCTTTAAAAAAAAAAAAAAAAAAAGATCTGTTAAGAATATGAAAAGACACATATTTGGAGAAAATATTTGCAAACCATATCCAATAAAGCAAAGAACTCTGAAAACTCAACCACTTAAAAAAAGGGGGTGCCTGTGGCTAACTGGGTAGAGTGCCGGCCCCATATACCGAGGATGGCGGGTTCAAACCTGGCCCCAACCAAACTGCAACAAAAAATAACAGGGCATTGTGGCAGGTGCCTGTAGTCAGCTACTTGGGAGGCTGAGGCAAGAGAATTGCCTAACCCCAAGAGCTGGAGGTTGCTGTGAGCTGTGATGCCACAGCACTCTACTGAGGGCAACAAAGTGAGACTCTTGTCTCTTAAAAAAAAAAAAGGAAAGAAAAGAAAACGGGCAAAACACAGAAGACATCTTACCACAGAAGATACACAAATAGCATAAATCACAGGGAAAAGGCTCAACATCCTTAGCTACCAAGGAAATGAAAACTGAGACAGCATGATGGCGCCCAGAGCACCAGAGCAGCTGCAGTGCAGTGAGTGCCCCAGCTCAGACGAGACTTAAGACTCGACAAAACAAGCCAGTAACAAGATGACAAAGGCCATGTGACTCCACTGTGTGAAAGACCTGGGGACAGAAGGAGGACGGTGAGGGCGGGAGTGGGGCTGGGGGATCAGTAGTTGGTGTTTAGCAGTACAGAGTTTCAGTTTGGGAAGATGAAATAGTGCTGGAAATGGATAGTGCGATGGCTGCCCAACAATGCCCTTGAAATGTACACTTGAAAATGGTTAAGATGGTAAGTGTTACATTATGGTATTTTACACAATTTATTATTATGAGTATTATTATTAATTTTGTGGGGTTTTTGCAGTTTTTTGCTGGAGCTGGGTTTGAACTTGCCAACTCCGGCATATGGGGCCTGTGCCCTACTCCTTGAGCCACAGGCGCTGCCTATTTATTTATTTTTAATTTTTTTTTTTTGAGACAGTGTCACTATGTCACCCTCAGTAGAGTGCCGTGGCATCACAGCTCACAACAACCTCCAACTCCTGGGCTTACGCGATTCTCTTGCCTCTGCCTCACGAGTAGCTGGGACTACAGGTGCCTTCCGTAATGCCCGGCTATTTTTTGTTGCAGTTCAGCCAGGGCAGAGTTCGAACTTGCCATCCTCGGTATATGGGGCCAGCGCCCTACTCACTGAGCCACAGGGATTGCCCAACAATTTTTAAAAATTAAAATATTTTTAACAAAAATAAAAGAAAGAAATCAGCATGGGACTGGGGATCCAATACACAGACTGAGGATTCACTTCACACCCTGAGAATTCATTCCCAAACTGGCAGGGTCAGATATCTAGAGAGCCCTTTGGCAGGAAACCATTGAGACAGCTCGGCAATTGTGAAAGGGCAGTGGTCTCACCATCAATGCAGATGTAGAGCAGGCCCCCAACATATGTACCTGGGACTGCACAGGGGAGTACGGGCTCCCAGGCTCCCCACTCAGCAAGGTCTCACTGTTCATTTTTGTTTTTAGACAAGCAATATAGCGACTGCAGAAATCTTTGCAGAGTTCATTAACCTTTTCCAGCTCCAGAAGATGAATACGCAAAACCTGTATTGCTTTTACCATCTAAAAGCAGAGAAAAGAAAGACTTTCAGACAAGAGAAAGGTGGCATTACGGTGAGTTATCACTGTCACACATAACCAGTTCTTAGTTATTAGACAGACCTTTTAAGAGAAGGACTCACATCAAAAGTCACACAGATTGATGACGATTCTAGTGCCACACACAGATTGATGACGATTCTAGTGCCACCGACCTGTGCTGTGTGTGCCTACGATGGGAGTACAGGGCACATTGTTTACCCTGTCTACTCAGTCTCTGCATTCATAAATAGGAATATATCCATACCCACTCCCAGGCAGTCCTAAACTTTTATAATGCTCAACTTTGGTGTCAAGTCTAAGAACTCTGCCTAGCCCTAAATCCAGATTTTCTCTTACGTTTTATATTTTTGTATTGAGTTAATAAGTTGTGGGGTAATTTGTCCCATAGCAATAGATAACTAATATCTAAAGCTCATCTCCTTCACCTATGAACTTGGAGGTGATGACCCATATATATTTGTGCAATGAATAAATGCACATACCAACATACCAAGAACCACTGAGTGCCTCGCTCTGCCAGACTCTGTGCTAAACACTCACCAGTCAGGGGAACCTTGCCGCTGCCACCCAGAGGGGAGAGAGGACACCTGCTCCCCACTTACTGGCAAGGCAGGAGGGCGCCAATGAAAAGATGGATACGCAACAGAATCAGGCAGAGAGAGCTTCTGATCCTCACCCCAAAAGGGCCAGTACTGTGAAGCCTCACTTGATAACTCACCTATAAAATCTATTAGGTGGCCAGGCACCATAGCTGACACCTGTAATCCTGGCACTCCGCGAGGATGAGGCAGGAGACTTGCCTGAGGCCAGGAATTTGAGACCAGCCTGAACAAAAATGAGACCCCATCTCTATGAAAAATAGAAAAATTTGGCTCAGCATCTGTGCTCAGTGGTTAGAGCACTGGCCACATACTCTGAGGCAGGCAGATTCGAACCTGACCCAGGCCTGCTAAACAACAATGACAACTACAACAGAAAAATAGCCAGGCATTGTAGCAGGAGCCTGTAGTCCCAGCTACTTGGGAGGCTGAGGCAAGAGAATCCTTTAAGCCCAAGAGTTGGAGGTTGCTGTGAGCTGTGACGCCACAGCACTCTACTGAGAGCACCATAGTGAGATTCTGTCTCAAAAAATATATATATAGAAAAATTAGTCAGGGGTTGTGGCAGGTGCCTGTAGACCCAGCTCCTCGAAAGGCTGAGGCAGGAGGGCTGCCTGAGCCCAGGAGTTTGAGGTTGCCGTGAGCTTTAACACCAGGCAACAGAGCAAGACTATCTCCAAACAACAACAACAAGCATCAGGACTAGCAAGGACTGAGCATATGCTGAGTAAGAACTTTTTTTATTTTAAAGATACAGGGTCTCATTATGTCACCCAGGCTGGAGTACAGTGGCATAATTATAGCTCACTGCAGTCTCAAACGCTTGGGCTCAGACCATCTTCCTGCCTCAGACTCCCAAGTTGCTGAGACTACAGACATACACCACCAAGCTGGGATTACTTTTTTTTTTTTTGTAGAGACAGAGTCTTACTAATTTATCACCCTCGGTAGAGTGCCGTGGCGATACACAGCTCACAGCAACCTCCAACTCCTGGGCTTAGGTGGTTCTCTTGCCTCAGCCTCCCGAGTAGCTGGGATTACAGGCGCCTGCCACAACGCCCGGCTATTTTTGTTTTGCAGTTCGGCTAAGGCCAGGTTTGAACCTGCCACCTTTAGTATGTGGGACCGGGGCACTGCTTGATGAGCCACAGGCGCCGCCCTGGGCTTACTTTTTTATTGTTTTTCGTAGACATGAGGTCTTGCTATATTGCTCAGGCTGGTCTCAAACGATCTCTTGCCTTAGCCTCCCAAAGTGCTGGGATTATACGCATGAGGCCTGCATGGGCCTGGCTTTTTTTTTTTTTGAAAAGTCTTACTCTGTCACCCTGTGTAGCATGCAGTGGCATCATAGCTCACAGCAACCTCAAACTCCTGGGCTCAAGCAACTCCTGCTTCAGCCTCCTGAGTAGCTAGGACTACAAGGGCCTGCCACAATACCCAGCTAGTTTTCTATTTTTAATTGAGACTGAGTCTTGCTCTTGCTAAGGCTGGTCTTTAACTCCTGAGCTCAAGCAATCCTTCCTTCTCAACCTCCCACAGTGCTGGGATTACAGTCATGAGTCACTGAGCATGGCCCTTGGTTTTGTTTTAAAGCTATAAATGGGCAATTTATTCATTTATTTATTATTTATTTATTTATTTTTGAGACAGAGCCTCAAGCTGTCACCCTGGATAGAGTGCCCTGGCATCACAGCTCACAGCAACCTCCACTTCCTGGGCTCAAGCGAGGCTCCTGCCTCCACCTCCCAAGTAGCTGGGACTACAGGCACCCGCCACAATGCCCAGCCATTTTTTTTTTTTTTGGTTGCAGCCATCATTGTTGTTGGGCGGGCCCGGGCTAGATTCGAACCCGCCAGCTCAGGTGTACGTGGCTGGCGCCTCAGCCTGTTGAGCCACAGGCGCCAAGTCCAAAATGGGCAATTTATTCAGAAAATTTTCCCAAGGCCTTTTTGAAGGGCCCTGTCTGCGGTTTTCATGTGGAACCTATTAAGCTCTAATGGAGTACAGGGACAGTCCCTCACCAGGTTTCTGTGACTGCCCATCTGAGAGGGAACTGCTTGCCAGTGCTCAGATGGGAGCAGCGTGGTTTGCTGCAGCAAAGCTCCAAAAACACAGCTGACTCTGGTTCCACCAGAGACATTAAGTCCAAGTAATTCTCCATTTCCTTTGGAGAGTGGAGAAAACACTGGATTTTGGAGCCACCGACCTGGGAGTACCACAGATTAGTGTGGGCCTCAAGACAGTGCTGTCCTGGAGAATAAAGGCGCACGGCAGCTTTCTTCTCCAGCAACAGAAGTGGAGCACAGGCCCCAATGCCCGTGAACCTTTACGACTCCCCCAGTGCTGTCAGGAGGAGGTGCAGATCATTTATTCGCTCAGTGGAAGAAAGGGCGACTAGATAAGACATCCAAGCACATGCACCATAAGCTAAGCTGATCTGTGACTGTACGGCTCTCTCCTTTAGCAGGACTCCAAGTAGTCTAAATTCTACTAATACGTTCAAAATTCTACTTACTAAATTGTCAGTTTCTGGATCTTCACAAAAGAAGGGTTTCCCCTCTTTCTCTTGCTTCCTTACAAAATTTTCAATGTCCACATCAAAACTGGCAGAAGTCGTGCCTTCGGAGCCCTGCGTGGATTGTTCACATTTTTCAAACAACAAAGCTAATAGTGGGAACAGTGGATGCCTGGGGAGGAATAAAAACAATAAACATACATCGCACATGCCTATGAGAAAGTGTTAGTGTGTGTAAGCATTATTTTGTATAGCACCTTTGCTGCATTCTAATTTATATATCATACAATTAATTCATCCATTTAAGGTATGAAAGTCAACAGTTTTTAGTACGTTCATAGACTTGTGTAATCATTCGCAGTCAATTTTAGAACGTTTTCATCATCTCCCAAAGAAATCCTGCACCCACTAGCAGTCCATTTACCCCAAACACCAGTCCACCACAAATCTACTTTCTATCCTTATATATTTACCTCCTTTAGATGTTTCATATAATCGGAATTATATCCCATGGGACTTGTGGTGTTTGACCTCACTCCATATAATGTTTTCAAGGCTTACCAAAGTTATACCATGTTATCGGTTACTTCGTTCCTTTTTACGTCCAAAGAATGCTCTATTACATGGATGTACCCTTTTGTCTTTTTTTTGAGACAGAGTCTCATTTTTGTTGCCCTTGGTAGAGTGCTGTGGTATTACAGCTCACAGCAACCTACCAACTCTTGGGCTTAAGCGATTCTCTTGCCTCAGCCTCCCAAGTAGCTGGGACCACAGGCGCCCACCACAATGGCCAGCTATTTTTGTTGCCGTTGTCACTGCTATTTTAGCTGGCCAGGGACAGGTTCAACCCTGCCACCCTTGGTATAGGGGGCCAGTGTCCTACCCACTGAACCACAAGCACCGCTTCGGAAGTACCACATTTTGTCAATTTTTCCATTAGTTGTTGGACAAATGGGTTGTTTCTCCCTTTGGTCCTCATGGTCAATGTCGCTATGAGCACTGATGTCCCAGTCTGTGTGTGGACACATGCTTTCACGCCTCCTGCATAGGTGCACACAGTAGGACTGCCGAGCATACGCAGAGCTCTCTATTTAACGTCTTCAGGCACCGCCAGACTTTTCCAAGTGGCCACCCCATTTGATATTCCCACCAATGGTGTTATGAGGATTCTAATCTCACCACATTCTCAACAACACTTGTTCTCTTCTGTATAGCATCAGAGTGAGAGGTGTATCTCTGGTATTTATTTTTACACAATAAATCAGTATGTATCTCTTAAAAAAAACTTCAGACCACATTTGCACAGATCAAGCAAAAATCCACTCAGCACCACGCTACTCCCCTGCCCTCTTCTCCCCAAGGGATGCTGCTAATGAGTCAGTGCGTCCTTTCCCTGAGGACACCACATTCTCACAAGGTTCTGTAGCTGGCTGTGTTCTTCAAAGTGTTCGTACATCACAGAAGCAGGACTGGCGCCACAGTGCAAGCCTTGGGAGTGGGCCAGGGCCCCAACTCAGATGGATGCTCACCTATTACTGTCCTTAACACTGTTAATGCTTCTGGAACAAGGAGCGCCATGCTTTCTTTTTGCACTGGGTCCCCTTAGTCAGTGCTACTTAAGAGATAGTATCCGTGCATCTTAACTGTGGCAATGCAGGCCACAGTCTGAGACCCCACAGTGTAACCATTTACTTGCTGTTTGTTGTTTGAGTTGTTTACAGGTGATTACTGTTTACAATGTAGGAGAGCCTTGGTTCACATATGCAATGACCTTTTAGGAGAGCTATGTAGAAATAGAATGACATAAACATTATAAAAGTTATTACTGGCCAGGGTCAGTGGCTCACACCTGTAATCCTGGCACTCTGGGAGGCCAAGACAGGTAGAGCTCAGGAGTTCGAGACCAGCCTGTGCAAGAGACCCTGTCTCTACTAAAAATAGAAAAACTAGCCAGGCGTCCTGGGCAGTGCCTATAGTCCCAGGTACTGGGAGAATCGCTTGAGCCTAGGAGTTTGAGATTGCCGTGAGCTACGACAATGCCAAGCACTCTATCCAGGATGACAGAGTGAGACTTGATCTAAAAAAGAAAACATTACCATCATATGCTGCAACAGGGACAAACCTTGAAGACATTAGGCTAAGTGAAATATTCTGTCACAAAAGGAAAAATATAATTCCACTTACATAAGCTCTCTGAAATAGTCAAATTTATAAAAACACAAGAGTAGAATGGTGGTCAGCAGGTGCTGGGTGAGGAGGAGGAAAAGATGACAGTTGTTTCCTGGGCACAGACCACAGGTCTGAAGATAAAAAAGCTCTGGAGTCAGTTTCACAGTAATGTGAATACACTTTATGCTACCAGACTGTACCCTCTAAGATGGTCAGGACGGTAAATTGTTGTGCTTTGACTATAATTTAAAAAAAGAAAAAAAAAAAGAAGGGGTGGGTGGTAATCAATTTTTTAAAAAAGTCATTTGAGAACCAAACTCCTCTCTGGAGGTCAGCCTCCACTGACAGTGAGGGGCATCATCTGATGCGCCCAAGGACATTGTGAAGCTGACTGTTTCCATGGGTTTGGCCACTTAGTGGCCTCTTCTGGGACACGGCTACTTTGTCACTTTTAGGCTGTTTGTCTTTCTCTTATTGATCACGTTACTTTTAGGATGTTAATACTTTGTTACACAAATGTTCTCCCAGTCTGTTACTTGTCTGTTTATATTTTTCATCACTTAATCAGTTTGAGGTATTCATGGCTTTTTCTTTTTTTCACTTTGTGCCTTATTTAAGGCATTCTCAAAGTTACTCAAATATCGTTCTACATTTTTTTCTGATTTCTGACATACTTTAATCTTATAAACACTTGGATCTTGAATCTAATTGTCATTAATTTGTATGAACAAAGTGAGGTACAAACTCAGATTTTTACCAAAGAGCCAACAGTTCCTATAGTACATTATTAGCTTGTCTTCTAGTGATTTGAATTTTCCCATTTATCACATATTTTCATACGTATCCACAGCCCTGAATTCTCAAGAACAGTAGAGCTGTTCTTGGAGTACTGGCAGACCCTGGAATCCGGCACGAGCCCAGCTCAGGGAAGCACTGTTGGGTCAGGATGCAGAAAGGTGCCTTTGCTCTCCCTGCACCTGCAGCCCTATCCCAAGGCCAGCAGCCACCGAGCTGGTCATTGTTACCATCGTTTTGTATTTTCAAGGATTACCGTGTAAGTGAAATCTTAGGAGCGGCTCACTCACATGAGATGCTGTAGTTAGGACTCAGCTGCCCCCGGCTGCATCATAGAGAAACGTTTCGTTGTGCGGCTATGCAGCACGACCTCACTTCACCTGGACAGACAGGGGCTTAGAAGCTGCTACTTACAGCAGGCCCACGAACAACATCACACGGATGATGAGGTTTGGTCACTGTTTCACATCAAGTCCCGGATACTTACTGTAATGCCATTTGTCTATCCATTTTTCAGCTAAGAAACATTTGGGTTGCTCCCAATTTTTGACAAAGCACCTACCTCGAAACACCAGTGTACAGTTGAATATATATATGTGTGTGTGTGTGTGTATGTATTTTTTTTTTTTTTTTTTGCAATTCAGCCAGAGCTGGGTTTGAACCCGCCACCCTCGGTATGTGGGGCTGGCACCCTACACGATGCCACAGGTGCCGCCCTGAATAGATATCTGATTATTGATCACTGCAGCATTATTGGCAACAGCCCAAGTGTGCACTGACAGATGAGTGGATACCCGAATGAGGCATATAGATCCAATGAAATATCGCTGAATCTTAAAAAGGAAGGAAAATGTGATGCAGGCACATGCACAACTCCGATCACATGCGAAGTGAAATAAGCCACTCACAAGAGGATAGAAACTGTGCGATTCCACTTGGATGTGACAGGAAAGTGGAATGACAGTTGCCAGGGGCTGGGAGGAGGGAAGGAGGAGTTCCGGTTTAATGGAGTGGAGTTTCAGTATGGACAATGCTGAAGTTCTGAAGACAGACGGTATCGATGGCTGTACAATAATATCAATGAACTCTACACCCTAAGACGGTTAAGATGGTAAATTCTATGTTATATATATTTTACCACATTAGAAAAAATTCACACATAGGATTTTGTGTGAACTTATTTCTCTAGGGTAAATCTCCAAGAGTACTGGGTGTGCATGTGTTTGTAAGGAAAGCACAAGCACTTCCCACTCTGACGGGCTGTCTGCATTCCCACGGCAGCCTGTAAGCGTCGCGGCTGCTCAGCACTATTTGCCAGGATTTGCTGTTATCACTGCTTTTTACCTGGGGCATTCTAACAGGTGTACAGAGGCAGCTCCCCGTGGCTCTACCGTCCATCTCCTGATCTGTGATGATGAGAGACACATCTTCCCATGGTTTTTGCCATCTGCTTCTCCTTTTGGTGAAGCACCTGCTTAAGTCTTCTGCCCACTGTTTAGTTGGACTGCTTATTTTCTTACTGGTGAATTCTGAAAGTTATTCTGTATCTACATACAAATGCTTGCTTGAATATGAGATCTGCAAGTATTTTTGCTCAGCGTGTAGTATGTTTTTTTTCATTTTCTTAACAGCATCTTTGGCAGAGTATAAGTTTTTTATTCTAATTAGGTTTAATTTACCAACTTTTTCTTTTATAGGTCATTTTTTTAGTGTTCTTATACTCAGGCCTTTTTGCCTAACCCAGATCTCACGACTTTCTCCTATGTTTTCTTCCAAAAGTTTTACACTTCTGGTCTCTCTCATCTTTTCTCCTCCATAAGAGGGACCCACTTCCAATTCTCTTTGGAAATGTTCTAAACTTTCTCTTTAAAAGAGTTAAAAAAAAAAGTTTCACAGTTTAAAATTTTAACATTTGTATTAATCCTCTTTGCAGAAACCTTTGTAAGGAAATGAGGTTGGGAATCTTTTTTTCTTTGCACACGTGTGTCCACCTATTTGCCGGAGCCCATCCTTTCTCCATGGAATTGTCGCCGTACCTCTTTCAAAGCTCAAGTGAACGTGTCTGTGCAGACCTCTCTCTGTGCTCTTTACCTGTGTCACTGAGCCGTGTCTGTCCCGTCACCAGCACCGCACCACAATTACTTTCCAGAAACTATAGTTAGAAATGACATACACGTAGACTGATTGCTCCAATTTTATTCTTTCTCAAAATCATTTTATCTGTTCTAGTTCTTTTGCATCCCATATGAAATTTACAGTTAGTCTATTTGTATAAATATATCCTGCTAAGGTTTTGTGACTGAGTTAAATCTATAGTCCAATTTAGGAGATCAGTATCTTTACTACACTGAGTTGTCCAACCCCAAACTAAAGAAACCACCATTTACCTAGATTTTGATTGTTTGCGTCAACATTTTACAGTTTTTAGCATAGAAGTGCTGCACATTTTGGTGGATTTATACCTAATTTCTTCGTGAAGCTCTTACAGATAGTACTGTCTCTGAATTCCCAACTGTACGTTGTTGGTACGCACAGGACTGGCTGTGGTGTGTGGCGCATGTAATCAGTCACCTTAGCGAATTCGCTTATTTAGTTCTAGAAATTTTGGTCAACTCTTCAGGATTTTCTCCATGGACTATCATGTCACGTACACACAGGACTGGTCTGATCTCTTCCTCTAATCTGGTATGCCCATTCTTTTGTTTTCTTGCCTTGCTGCATTTCTGGAATGTCCATTACAGCTCAGAGTAAGAATAGTGAGAATGAACGTGTCGCCCAGTCCAGTCTCTCCCCGCCCAGCGCGATGCTGCTGCAGGCCTGTGTGGAGCGTCCCCCGCACTGCCCTTTGTGACGGTTTTCATCCTAACACTTTTCTACGACAATGGCTGTCTGGTTTTACAGCAGCGTGACGCTCACGCCGCAGGATGGGGAGAAGGCATCCTGCCTCTGTTTTCTGGACGAGACCGTGGACTTGCTGCCGTTTCCCTCTTTCCGTGTTTGGGAGAATTCTCTAGGAAAACCATCTAGGCCTAAAGATTTCCCTGCAAGGTTACCTTAAACGTAGAGTTATACTTCAAAACTTTTTTGTATCTCACAAATAACATCTTAGTCTGAGAAGACTTTTCACGCAAGCAGCTATCGCATCGTCAGGGAGCCTCACTCCTCTGCCTAGCAACCGCACTAGCACCCCACGGGGCTCCCACCCCTCCCAGCGCCCCGCGCCCGCGTCTCTCCTCCAGGGCTACCTATAAATGGCCTGCTTGTCTGCGTCCATCGGTGTCTGAGACTCCACAGGGGGAGGGCTCACTCCTTCCGGGTCAGGCTCGGAGCAGTGTGGATCTTGCTCTGTTTTTAACTCTGTTACTACTTGCATCTGTAAGAGGAGGAAAAGTTTTGTTACCAAACATAAAATAAAGGGCTAAGTGTCTATTCTCCAACAGGAATGCAATCAAAATGGCAAACTGCCAGACAGCTATATGATTGGTAATAACCCAGAAGGAATAGCACTAACAGAACTCCCTTGAATTTAAAATGCTTTAAACATAGATAAAGCTTAAATTCCAGAACTGTTTTGAGAACTGAGATGACCAATATCTCTTAAGTCCTCATGATTTAAAAAATCACAGTAACCGTACACCACTGAAGGGAATTCTTGCTATATATCCTCACTTTTAATAATATTATGTGGCCAGGAGTGACGGTTCACACCAGTAATCCCAGCACTCTGGGAGGCTGAGGCAGGAGGATCACTTGAGACCAGCAGTTCAGGGTAAGCCTGGGCAACAAAGCAAGACCTTGTCTCAATTAAAAAGGAAAACAACACAAGAAAATTACAATATTAAAAATAATATGAAGTATAAAGAAATAGTCTGGCTCGACGCCTGTGGCTCAATAGGCTAAGGCGCCAGCCATGTACACCTGAGCTGGCAGGTTCGAATCCAGCCCGGACCCGCCAAACAACAATGACAGCTGCAACCAAAAAAAAATGGCCAGGCGTTGTGGCAAGCACCTATAGTCCCAGCTACTTGGGAGGTGGAGGCAGGAGACTCGCTTGAGCCCAGGAATTGAAGGTTGCTGTGAGCTGTGATGCCACGGTACTCTACCCAGGGTGACAGCTTGAGGCTATGTCTCAAAAAAAAAAAAAGAAAGAAAGAAAGAAATAGTCCAAGTTTTTACCTTGTCATAAAAACAAGTCAAACCCTGTAAGCTATGTATCTGTGACAGCACTGAAATTCTCTCACATATACCTCGAATCTCAGGAATATATAAGCCATAAAAATGTTCAGAAATGTCACTGAATTCAGAAAATAAAGAACAGATGTGTTTACTTAAAGTCTTAAATTTCATTTAAATTGCTTTAAACAAGTTATATGTTTGTCACTTAGGTAAAAAAGTATTTAAATCCTTAAGCAAATAATTCAGTTTATGAAAAAATATTGCTGCAGTGAATATCCAATTATCCATGAGCAGCAGATCAAATTGTCCTGACCTCAGCCTGTCCAGGGCCAAGACAGGTATGTCTTGCCCTGGGAGGAAGCAGTAGGGGAGGAAGCCGGTCTGAGCCCGGCCTTCTCTTCCCTCCAGCAAGATGGTGCAGCACAGCTGGGAACTGTTTCTCTCCTTCTCTTGAAACAGAAAAGCAACCAAACCCCACTCAAACACAGTATTTCTGGGAGAGAATATGACAGGATGTATAAGAAGCCTCAAAAGATTTATTTCACTGTCTTTTAAATGATTATGAAAAAACAGAAAACTAAATATTTGACCATGGGCTTGGCACTTGTAGCTCAGTGAGTAGGACTCCAGCCACATACACCAAAGGTGGTGGGTTCAAGCCTGGCTGGGCCTGCTAAACGACAATGATAACTGCAACAAAAAAATGGTCAGGCGTTATGGTGGGTGCTTGTAGTCCCAGCTACTTGGCAACAAAATCGCTTAAGCCCAAGAGTTTGAGATTGCTGTAAGCTGTGATGCCATGACACTCTACCAAGGGCGACAAAAAAGAAAAAAGAAAAGAAAGAAAAAAGAAAAATCACTTGGAAATCCCAAATGACAGCCAGGCTAGGAAAGCAAGCTAACTCTACTGCACATACCTTTCCTTACTCAAAAATTCCAGCAAAACCAAACAAAATCTCTGCAAAAGAGCCAACCAAGGAAGCATGCCAACCAGCCCCAAAGGAGAGAGGCAGGCTCCCTCAGCACACAGTCACCCTCTGGAGACACGCGGAGCAGTGCGGTGAGCCACCCTGCCCTGCCAGCTCTGAGGGGAAAACCTGCTGCCCAGGGAAGCAATGGGCAGGGCTGAATCTGCTCCCAGGGAAAACAGGCTAAACCCCAGAGGTTAGGAACACACAGAAAACGCTCTCGCCCACTGTGCCTCAACTGAGCCTCTCCTCCTACCTCCTCCACCCTCCGTTCCTTCTGGTCATAGATCATCACACCCTGATGTTCAAGAACACAAGCTCTGTAGCTTCCAGGAAATCAGGGTCTCGTGTCCAGTGGAGGATAGTGAGTGACTGCTCACCAGCATGCGCACAGTAGAAGGGCAAGTGTCAGGACCCTACAAATGGGACAGGAAACCACAGAATTCCCACCAGAAAGCTGATCAAGTAAGACGTTCAGATTGGCAACTGCTCAACGGGGCAATCTGTGATTAACAAAGCCAATCAGCAGCTCTTTAAAAGCCACAAGACAAATACTGATGCAAAAAAGATAAATTCCCAAGAAACTATCACATGATTGGAAGAGCTCAAAATTATCAGCAATCTTGGTATCAATTAAGGAAATAACACAGAAAATTCTTCAGCTTGTCTTCCTGAACACCAGCACAGAGTGGAACCGGACGTGCCCCCAGGGGAATGGTGGGCACAGAGCTGCCCGTGAGGAGCGCGGGAAGGCGGGGTCTCACTTGCTGCCCGTCCTGGTAGCTGTCTAGGCTCAGCGTCTGTGTGGCCATCATGGTTCCTGAGCGTTTTACGAGGCCTCAGATCATCCTGAGTGAAAGCGCATGGACTCTGGAGAGACAAAAGGAGAAGAGTGTCAGTAAGAGGTGGAGAGCACGTGTGCCCCCACTTGTTCCACAGCAGCTACATCATTTTTTAAAAAATACATATTTTGGCTTGGCACCCATAGCTCAGTGGTTAGGGCGCCGGCCACATCCACAGAAGCTGGCCAGTTGGAGCCCAGCCCGGGCCTGCTAAACAACAAGGACAACTGCAACCAAGATAGCCAGGCGCTGTGGCGGGCTCCTGTGGTCCCAGCTACTGGGGAGGCTGAGGCCAGAGAATCGCTTGAGCCCAGGAGTTGGAGGTTGCTGTGAGCTGTGGTGCCACGGCACTCTAATGCTTATTTTTTCACGGAGAGAAAGAATCATCCTCATCCCGGGTGAGAAGCCAGCGCCTGCCAGCAGCACTTGGTCTCCTCAGCCAACCTGCCCACTGTGCTGGGCCCTGCCCTGCTCACATCCTGCGTGCACAGCCCTCACGGGTTCACACTCACGCTCCCTTTCGAGAGGGGCAGGACAGCCGATGCTCAGGTACCCTCTCCAAGCGCTCAGCCTCATGATTTTGGCATTTCTCCCCTCGGTGAACATCTGCAGAGTGCTGGGGGAGGAAGAGCCCCGCATCCCAGCAGAACACGCACACACCACAGCCACGCGTGCACTCACTGGGACACGTGCACACGTGAGCAGCGCGGGTCCGCCCTGCCCTGGAAGTGGGCGCCAAGCTGTGGTGCGAAGGACAGCACGGAGTGAGGAGCGGCGCTGCGACACAGAGCGCTGGCTTCCTCCCAGTGACGGCAGGGAGCCATGAGTCAGACACACCCCTCGACGGAACTCTCCGCAGGACACCCACCAAGAGCTACACCACAAAAAGGGACTTTTACCTGTAAAAAGCTAACCTCCTGGCTCAGCGCCTGTGGCTCAACGTGCTAAGGCACCAGCCGCGTACTTCTGAGCTGGCGGGTTCGAATCCAGCCCAGGCCCGCCAAACAACAATGTCAGCTGCAGCCAGAAAATGGCCGGGCGTTGTGGCAGGCGCCTGTGGTCCCAGCTACTTGGGAGGCGGAGGCAGGAGACTCGCTTGAGCCCAGGAATTGGAGGTTGCTGTGAGCTGTGATGCCACAGCACTCTACCCAGGGCGATAAAGTGACAC
>CAUYON010175890.1:0-10748 GCA_963573935.1 Arctocebus calabarensis
CATGCTTTTTTGAAAAACTCAAAGGTGCTGGCTCCCTGATTCAAAAAGAAATATTTCTCATGTTCATTCTAGTTTATTTTCATTCAAAATCTTTTAAGTTTAAGCTTTTAAAGAGTTAGTTTTGAGAATTGAGACACAATATTAATACTGCAGGAATTGGTGAGGCCTTGACTTAAAACTTTCTTTGTACTGTGATTTCCTTTTGGGTGTATTTTGCTAAGTGAAACTTGTTAAATTTTTTTGTTAACTAAATTTTTTTCTTAAAATAAAGATTTTTCCACAATGAAAGAAAAAAAAAAAAAGACTTTTAAACAAATCTAAAATGGCTTCAGGCAAGGACTCTACTGATTCCTCACATGATCTAAAAAACTGGAGTGGACTGGTGTTGTGCAAGTTTACAGATCCACTTTTTCGCCAGGGAGTAGCCCATACAGAATTCCTCTTGTTAGAGCTCCTACATACACAGACTGCCTGTGTTCGGACCTGCATTTACCATTCTTCCCTGAAGTATATTTGCTCACATAATTCATTATGCTCCCCCATCCTTCCCCTGTGATTTGTATTCTAAAATGGAGGAGAAAGGATTGGGTGAGCATCTGAGTCATGTCCTGTAACCCCTCAACAAGCTTCCTTATGATCACAAATATTTATTTAGTTTATTGTGTGCTTAGCTTGGCCTAGATACTGGGAGAGATCAAAGATCCTGACGATCTCACTTCACCTTGCTGAACAACAACAAAACTACAACCAATAAAATCTAATGTCCCCTTTCAGCAATCCCTCACTTGATTGAGAAATGCCACTCAGAGTAAGATGCTATTTGGTAGAAAAGCAAGGCCCCTGCAGGGAGATTCTAAAGGAAAGAGAAAGATCAATTTGGGAGCCTTTGAACAAAGAGTAGCAAATTTCTCAAGGTTATTATCCACTCATGTCTCTTTATGCAGTGAACTGTTTATTTGTACCGTTTACTCATTTGTTTTCACTTTTAAGTATTTTTTATTAATTTAATGCATTTTTTTTATATTTTAAGGATACTGTAGCTCATGCCTAAAAATCCCAGGACTTTGGAAGTCCTAAGAGGGAGGATCAATTTAAGCCAAAGTTCTAGACCAGCCTGGGCAACATTGTAAGACCCTGTCGCTACAAAAAATATAGACAGATAGAAAAAGAATGCCAACCGTTTGTCCAGGCAAGGACTTTGTCTCCAGGATAAAGTCTCAATCACTCTGAAGAGAAGGACAGGTAGCTGGGGCCCTAGTTATTGCTGGAACCTCTCACAGGACAGAGGAACATGTCACTCAGCTTAGACCAGCCCAGGTCACCAAAGCCAGAACCCAAGGGTGTGAAGCTTTCTCCTCCCTCCCCACCTAGAATAGCTTCCTTTCACAGCACACATATAGCTTCAGACTTCAAACATCAACCATTCTTTTAAACAGTAAAATGGGTTAGAATGAGCTATGCAAGTTTTAAGGATTTTCTTTCTAACAGAGGAAGAAATGGAAATAAACCTTTGTTCAAATCTATTAAAAAAAAGAAAAACTAGAATACACTGCAGACACTGTACTGTAGACACAAAGAATCTTCACTAACTACAAAGAAAATTACTTTCTTTTCTAGTCTGCAGACAGACTAGATGCAGGAGCACTGGCTCATGGGGCATCCACAGCACAGATTTCTTTCCCACTCGGCCTCTCCTGGTCTAAGTCTACCCATGTGGCCTTGGGTTCAGGAAGGAAGTACCACCATTCTGACTGAGAAGATGAAACAATAGTCACAAGAGGTTTGAGCTTCTAAGAGTTACAAAGTTCCTCCCCAGAGCTGTGTTATTTTCAACAACCTCTCAGACCCTCACCTGGCCATCCCATCTCCTCCCCTCCACTCTAGAGCTGACTCTTTCCTCCATCTCCCCTTCTTTCCTGCCTTCTGCTGTTAAATTGCCCTACTCTCTCTGTCTCTCTAGCTATGACACTTTCCAAAAGCCCCAAGCCAAAGCATTCCAAACTACCAACTTTACATTTTCAGGGCCCTAGATCACTCTATATTCTTGGGGACCTGATAATTTGGTTTATCTAATGCTTGGAGGCTTTATGCACATGGAAGATATTTACTCTTTATTAATTTTTCTTTTTATTAAGGTTGGTCTCAAACTCCTGAGCTCAAGCAATCCATCCACTTCGGCCTCCCAGACTGATAGGATTATGAGCTTGAGTCATCGTGCCCGGCCAAGTCTTTATTAAACTAATTATAAAATAGTGTATGGTGCCAGTAAAAAAAAAAAGAGCTACAGGCCAGGCATGCTGGCTCAGGCCTATAGTCCTAGCCCTCTAGGATGCCAAGATAGGAAGATTGCTTAAGTTCAAAAGTTTGAGACCAGTCTGAGCAAAAGGGAGACCCTGTCTCTACCCAGAACTCAAAGGAGCGGGGCACCGGCAGCATATGAAGGAGGTGGTGGGTTCAAACCCAGCCCTGGCCAAAAACTGCAAAAAAAAAAAAAAAAATGGGTGGCACCCATGGCTCAAGGAGTAGGGCACCAGCCCCATATGGCAGAGGTGGCGGGTTCAAACCCGGCCCTGGCCAAAAAAAAAAAAAAAAAAAGAAAAAGAAAAACTTAGCCAGGTGTTGTGGCGTTCACCTGTGGCTACTTGGGAAGGTGAGGCAGGAGGATGGCTTGAGCCCAAGAGTTTAAGTTTCCTATGAACTACGATGACGCCACTGCTCTCTACTGAGGGTGACAGCGCAAGACCTTATCTCAAAAAAAAAAAAAGTTATAAATGCAAATGTACATGGGACAGGAGGAGGCTTAAATTTCTATGACCTAAATGCTATTTGCCTGCTAGATTTTTTTGTTTTGTTTAGCTTCAATAAAATGTTTTTTGTCTAACCAATGTCATAGCTTCTGTGTGTGTTTTCGTGTCAGCCATATTAATATGCCCCCTTCCAATAATTATATGTAAATAAAAGGACGGCTATTCTGTTTTAAAGCAAAACGTTACCAATATATGCATCGGGTTAGGTAGACAAATTAGAACAGTTAAACTGTAAAAGTCAAGATTTCACATATTCCTAAGTAGGAGCTACTAAATATACATATATATACACACACACATATGTATATCTTTTTAATTGAGCTACCTGGCCCATGAGGGGAAAAAACCCAAATCTGTTAAAAGCTAATAATTATTGGCAGGCTTGGTGGCTCAAGCCTGTAATCCTAGTACTCTGGGATGCTGAGGCGGTAGATTGTCTGAGGTCAGGAATTAGAGACAGGCTGAGCAAGACCCAGACCTCTGTCTCTACTAAAAACAGAAAAATTGGCTGGGTGTGGTGGCAGGCACCTATAGTCTCAGCACTAGGAGGCTGAGGCAAGAGAATCACTTGAACCCAGGAGTTTGAGATTGCTGTGAGCTATGATACAAGGGCACTTTACTCAAGGTGACAGAGTGAGACTTTGTCTCAAAAAAAAAAAAAAAAAGCTAGTAAGTACTAGGTCACACCATAACTCTTTTCTTCCAGAATGCATACTATTTCTGGAGCATCTACCATGATGCTGGGCACTAGGGCCAACCAGCCCACAAACATCATTTTCATTGATTCTTTTAAGGGGATTCTCTATCTCATCTTAGATTGTATAAACTTAGTTTTAGAGAATTAAGATCCCAAAGGCCAACTAAGCAAAGCCTGGATGTCAACCCATCTTACCTCCCACTTAGACTGTGTTTATGGATCTTCAAAAACCTCGCCATAACTAAAAAAGAGCTGGAGAAGGGAAGGAGGTTAGGAGCGCCCTCTGAAAACACTAAAGACAGCCACTCACTTTAACAGAGAAGGCAGAAGGAAATGTTTGTTGGTCCTTTTCAAGAGAGAGTGAGGAGAAGGAATGTAGTAAGAAGTAGAGATCCGACAGCAGGAAAGGTGGTGGTGGGCCCTGTATCACCAGTTTGATTTGGGCCAGCGGAGAGAACAGGCCAGCAAGTGATGAACCCCCAGGCCCACTGGGTCCCGTATTTCTCTGCATGGTACCAAACCCAAAGCCAGCTTCCCTCTCCTACAAAACAAAAACCAGAACATGGTACCACTGACTGCTTCTCTGCCTCCTCATCAAAAGGGTTCTACAACATTATTCTAAACTTAAAATCAAATTTCTGTTTTATTTTCAAAAAATACTTAAATATACTGGAACTACTTGAGATGAAAACGTAAAAACAAAGGTTTGGGAATCAGTGGTGTGAGAAGAAGATGGATTATTCTATTTTGGGAAACAGAGTCTCACTGTGTTAGTTCACAACCACCTTGAACTCCTGGGTTCAAGCAATCCTCCTGCCTCAGCCTCCCACGTAGCTGAGTCTACCGGCGCCCACTACAACGCCTGGCTAATTTTTCTATTTTCAGCAGACGCGGGTCTGCTGCTCTCCAACTCCTGAACTCGAGAGATCCACCACGTAAGCATCCCAGGATGCTAGGATTACAGGCAGGAGCCACCGCGGCCGGGATGGATTAATCTCTCCTGTTTAAAGGCTTCTAGAACCATGCGGGGTTCTGGGGCACCAGCGTGTTCAGAAGAGAAGACAGGCTGTCTCTGATTTCATCTCGGACGCCTTCTTCCCCTAAGAAAGAGGAGCCAATTGCTTTCTTTTCCTTAAAAGTAGTCCACACAGCCCACACTTAAGTTCCCGAGAAATGATCAGTCAAAACATCCTGTCTCCCAAATGTACAAGGTGCTTTATACGGGACGGAAAAGCTGGGGGCAGTACAGCCCATTAAATCCTGTTTCTACAGAAGCATTCCACTCGGCTTCCTCTCCATCACAAGCAGGAAAAAAAAAGATGAAAGCAGGAAGCTGCATTTGTTACAGAACGAGGGTGCAACTCGCACTTCCCACGTGCCAGCCCCGCCTCCCGCACCCGCACCCCTCACCTTGTTCGTGAGGTAAGAAGCCAGGTAGCAGGTAGAGAAGGCGAGGCCGGCCAGGGACCTCCGACCGCACATCTGTCAATTCGCTCCTTTCCGGGGACAGGCGGCTCCCGCCGGCCCACCTGACCCCCGGAGGCAGCGAGAGCCGGGCCGCCGGACCCCAGCAGTCGCCCCAGCCCGGAAACCGCCACGTGGCTCCGAGCTCGGCCAATCAGCGCCGGGGCGCCCCCGCCCCTGGCGCCTGCCTTAAAGGGGCCGAACCTAAGGGTGGGGCTGCTGGCAACCTGCCTTCCATTAGGGAGGGAGGGGAAGTCGGCCAGGCGGCGACCGCTGGTAGAGAAAGGTCTGACTACAGTCCTAGTGAAAAAAAAAAAAAGCAGTACCGTTCTCCTTAGCAAAGTATCTCAAGAATGGAAAAGCAGTCACCTTGTGTACGCAATACTCATTTGAAACTAGGAGATGAACAACTACTGGCCTACACGAGAGAAAAGCACAATCAAATTAAAGTAGGATGGGCTCGGCGCCTGTGGCTCAACGGGCTAAGGCGCCAGCGGCTCAACGGGCTAAGGCGCCAGCCACGTACACCTGAGCTGGCGGGTTCGAATCCAGCCCGGGCCCCAATGGTGGCTGCAATCAAAAAATGGCCGGGCGTTGTGGCGGGCGCCTGTAGTCCCAGCTACTTGGGAGGCGGAGGCAAGAGACTCGCTTGAGCCCATGAGTTGGAGGTTGCTGTGAGCTGTGATGCTACAGCACTCTATCCAGGGTGACAGCTTGAGGCTCTGGCTCAAAAAAAAAAAAAAAAGTAGGATGGAGGAGGAGGGTTAGGAGGGGGCTCGGTAAATTCTCACCTAATGGGCACGACGCAGTGGTATATGGCACACCTACTGGGTGAAGGGCACAGCTACAACTCCGGACAACACCTAACAAACGCAAACTATGTAACAATCACAAGGATCCTTAATGTTAACCCAAAATAAAAATACACATACATATCAAAAAATACGTATATATCAAAAAATAATTTTTTAAAAAGTAGAAAGTGGTAGAAGAGGGGGGGAAAGCAGTTTACAAAACAGGTCACAAAACCACATTTCTGTTTAAAGAAAAATGTCCACAGCTATTGCTAAACAAAGGGACCAAAATGTTACCTGTGCATTTATTCGATTTTCTTTATTAAGTCTCTATTAGAAGCAAAAAACTAACAACAGTAAATGTTATTTTAAAAGAAGGAAAGTTGGGGCGGCGCCTCTGGCTCAAAGGAGTAGGGCACCAGCCCCATATGCTGGAGGTGGTGGGTTCAAACCCAAAACTGCAAAAAAAAAGAAGAAGAAAAAGAAAAAGGAAGGTTAGTGGGGGAGAGACTAGAAGTATAGCTTTTTTTTTTTTTTTTTGGAGACAAGGTCTCACTCAGTCATCCTTGTTAGAGTGCAATGGCATCATAGCTCACGGCCACCTCAAACTCTTAGGCTCAAGAGATCCTTTTGCCTCAGCCTCCTGAATAGCTTGGTACCGCCACAAACCCTGGCTAGTTTTAGATTCAGAGTCTCAATCTTGCTCAGGCTGGTCTTCAACTCCTGAGCTCAAGCAATCCACCTGCCTCACCCTCCCAGAGGGCTAGGATTACAGGTGTGAGCCACCATGCCCAACCTTTTCTTTTTTTTATAAGAAGTGTTGACATTTCTTTGAAATAAGAGCTCTTTCCCAAAGTAGAGTTTCAAACTCTGTTCTTATTAATCTCTAGGGTAAACAACTGGCCTAATTAGGTGTCTGACAGATAGTAAATGTACAGGAAAACAGGACTTGGTGTGTAACAAGAAGTGCGAGTGTTCCCTGCCTGTAGAAACACACATTCTCAGAAACACCCCCCACACCGTGAAACCTTCACTCTTAAGCCATAGTCTACACCGTGGCCCTCAGTGCTGGAGCAAAGGTTGGAAAAAGACACACCCCATTTCCCTGTGCTCCCTCAGGACTATCGCTGACATTGGCTTATCCCCTTGAAGCCACTCCCCAGCCTCTATGGTCCCATCATAAGCCATACTTCTGCTAGCTTTTCCTTTTATTTTTGGAAACAGAGTCTCACTCTGTTGCCCTGGGTAGAGTGCCATGGCATCATATCTCACAGCAACCTCAAACTCCTGGGCTCAAATGATCCTCTTGCCTGAGGCTCCCAAGTATCTGGGACTACAAATGTGCACCACCACAACCAGCTAATTTTTCTATTTTTAGTAGAGTTGGGGGTCCCATTCTTGCATAGGCTGGTCTCCAACTCCCGAGCTCAAGCAATCCACCCCCCTCACCCTCCCAGAGTGCTCAGTTACGGGAGTGAGCCTCGGCACCTGGCCTCTGCTCACTTCTCTGCAGTTCTCTACCTGAGCCTCCAGGTTGGTCTCCCAAGAGGACCAGCAGAGAGGAGAGGGGAAGAGAAGGTGAGGAAGCCAGGGAGGGACAGGAGATCACCCCTACTCTGCCTGTCCTAAACCTCAGTCTCCTTCAAACCACCTGGCCAAGGTGCAGTGGTAGATGTAACTTTCTTTACTGAGGTCGGGTTATTAAAAACAGAAAGTACAGGCCGGCGAGGTGGCTCATGCTGGTCATCCTAACACAGGGAGGGAGACCGAGGAGCTGAGGCCAGTGGGTTCCTTGACCTCAGAAGTTGAAGAACAGTCTGAGCAAGAATAAGACCGCATCTCTACTAAAAGTAGAAAAACTAGCCAGGTGTCGTGGCAGGGCACCCCTGTGCCCCAGCTACTTAGGAAGCTGAGACAAGAGGGGCTTGAGTCTAAGAGTTTGGGGTTGCTGTGAGCTATGACAGCAACAGGACTCTATTCAGGATGACTGAGTGAGACTCTGTCTCAAAATAATAATAACAATAATAATAATAACAACAAAACAAAAACCAGAAAGTACAGAGTAGAGAGGGAGAAGATGAAGCTCCAAAGGTACTAAATTTTCCTTTCCATGGAAATTATATCGTGTAAGTAAGAAGTTAACACCTCACAAGGGAGTCCCTTCACAAGCTACACTCAGTTCCCACCCATCTTCTCACTTCCAGGTTTAGCTCCCTCCAAAACACCAACTTTTAATGACAATTTTAAAAAGATCACCTACGGCTCAGTGAGTAGGGCGCCGGCCCCATATACCAAGGGTTGGGGGTTCAAACCCGGCTCTGGCCGAACTGCAACAAATAAAATAAAATAAAATAAAAAGATCATTGTGACTGGGCATGGTGGCTTACGCCTGTAATTCTAGCCCTTTGGGAGGCCAAAGTAGGAGGATCACTTGAGACCAGGAGTTGGAAGTTGGACTGAGCTATGATGATGCCACTGGACCCTAACTCTGGCAACTGAGCCAAGTCTCCAAAAAATAAATAAAACAATGAAGGAAAGACAGAAAGGAGGAAAGAAAGAAAGAAAGGATCATTGAGATCATTGTAACAAGACCCATTAGAGAACTATAAAAGAAAAATTAATCAACCAATACCACCTTCTTAAGCATAACTATCACCAATACCACCTTCTTAAGCACTACTACTTCTTGGTAGATACCTAGAAGTAATCAATAACAAAAGATCAGTTTATCCTACATCTTTCTCCATATTCATAGGTCAACGTATACTCATTGGTGAGTTATGACCTCACAAAAATGAATCTAACTATACATATTACCATGCAACTTTTTTTTTTTTTTTTTAAAATTTCGGGTTAACACGTATAGTTGTTTTTTTTTCCAAATTAATATGAGGGTGCAAATTTTTAGGTTACATTGTTCTAACTTCCAAGGTCAAGTTCAAGTTGTAGAAGAGCCCCTTACCTAGGGGGTGAACTGAACATCCTTGCATTGTGCACATTAGGTTGAGATCATGCCAATTGCCCACCTTCCTCCTGTCAATCACCCTCTCTCCTCCCTCTCCCCTCTTCCTCCTCACCCTGCCTCCTTGCTAGACTATATTTGTGTTTTATCATTCATATGAGCATGTATGTAATTGTTTATATATTGGTTTCATATTAGTATTGAATACGTTGGATTTTTTTTTTCATTCTTTAGATACTTTACTAAGAAGAATGTTTTCCAACTCCATCCAGGTAAACATAAAAGATGTAAAGTCTCTATCTTTTTATGACTGAATAGTATTCCATGGTGTATATAAACCATAATTCATTAATCCGTTTGTGAGTTGATGGGCATTTAGGTTGCTTCCATGATTTGGCAATTATGAATTGAGCTGCAATAAACATTCTGGTTCAAATGTCTTCATGGTAAAATGATTTTTGTTCCTCTTGGTAGATACCTAGTAATGAGACTACAGGATCAAATGAAAGGTCAACTTTTTGTTCTCTGAGAAGTCTCCATGTTTCTTTCCATAAAGGTTGTCTTAGTTTGCAATCCCACCAGCTGTGTAAAAGTGTTGCCTTCTATCCACACCCACACCAGCATCCGCAGTTTGGGGATTTTATGATGTGAGCTACTCTTACTGGAGTCAGGTGATAACTCAGAGTGGTTTTGATTTGCATTTCTCTGATGATGAGAAACTGTAGCATTTTTTCATGTGTTTGTTGGCCATTCATCTATCATCTTCAGAGAATTTTCTGTTCAAGTCTCTTGCCCACTTAGAAACGGAATGTTCACTCTTTTCTTGTTGATGAATTTGTGTTCGCTGTAGATTCTAGTTATCAGACCTTTGTCAGATTCATAATACATAAAAATTTCCCAGTCAGAAGGCTGTTTTTTGCTTTATTTAGTTGTGCAGAAGTTTTTTAGGTTGATAAAATCCCAGTTATTTATTTTTGGTGTTGCTGCAATTGCCAGGGGGGCCTTCCTCAAAAAATCTTTCTGCAGGCCAATATTTTCAAGCATTTTCCCCATACTCACTTCTAGAATTTTTATTGTTTCAGGTTTTAAATTTAAATCTTTAGATCAAAACAGCATGGTACTGTTTTAGACTTGTAGTATATAACCTTGGTAATGTGATGCCTCCATATTTGTTTTTATTTCTATGAATTGTATTAGCTATTTGGTTTGTTGTTGTTTTTTTTTTTTCAGGTTCCATAGAAAATGAAGTACTATTTTTTCAAGTTTTTTAAAGTATGACATTGGTGCTTTGACAGAGATTGCATTAAAACTGTAGATTGCTTTGGGCGGTATGGACATTTTAACAATGTTGATTCTTCCCAGCCACGAGCATGGTATGTTTTTCCATTTGTTAATATCTTCTGCTAGTTCTTTTCTCAGGGTTTCATAGTTATCTTTACAGAGATCTTTCACGTCCTTTGTTATGTATATTCCCAGGTATTTCATCTTCTTTGGCACTACTGTAAAAGGAATAGAGTCTTTGATTTTATTCTTGGCTTGATTGTTGTTGGCATATATGAAGGCTACTTACTGACTGGTGGGGATTGATTTTTTTATCCTGAGACACTGCTGTATGCCTTGATCACTTCAAAGAGATTTGTAATTGAGTCTCTGAGTTTTTCCAGGTATAAGATCATGTCAGCCACAAAGAGGGAGAATTTGACCTCCTCTGTCTGCATTTGAATACCCTTGATTGCCTTCTCTTGCCTGATTGTGATGGCTAGGACTTCCAGCACTAACCACGTAGAAATTCCCCCCCACCCCACCCCACCCCCGCAGTTTTTGGCTGGGGCTGGGTTTGAACCCGCCACCTCCTGCATATGGGGCCGGCGCCCTACTCCTCTGAGCCACAGGCGCCGCCCAAAAGTAATGATTTTTTAAAATGCACATATGCTATGATTCTGCAATCCCCCTGTTGGGACTCTATTCTAAAGAAATTAAACTAGCAGGAGGTAAAGACATATGTACAAAGATGTTTAGCATAG